>JBBPNN010000208.1:0-37500 GCA_038090935.1 Hortiboletus campestris
TAGGGGAGGGAGAGGATGACGGGGAGACGGAACTCGAGGCCATTTTTGAGAGTGTGTCTAAATTTTGGAGCCATTTTGAAGGGTCGGCCGGAGGGTGTGGGACACGATTGTGCCATGGTCGTGCAATACCGGATCACGTGTCAACGGAACGGAAGAGGACTGGCCTGACTCATTCTCCGTAGCAGGCTTACTACGACCATGACCCAGGCTGTGCTTCACCGAAATCACCCTGTTTGTCTACTGTACAATCCGACTCGACCTCATCCACACCGTGAAACATCTGAATTGCCTCACACCCGTCTACTCCCGAACTGTGTTGAACAGCCGGTCACCCTGTCAACAGCATCAATAAGGACCGGCCCACCACTCCTTGCGACTCACAGTGTCCCCGAGGCCAGGCGAGATCAGTCCATCTGCAGTCAGGTGAGGATCCACAGCAGCAACCCAGATCTGGCGTAGACGCCTCAGTAGACCGTTCGAGAACGACCGGCGAATCAACAGTCACCTCGAGATCTGGATAGCTTTTCTCAATGTGCGCAAGGCCGGGCTCTGACCCGAGCACAACAAGTAGCTTTATCTTGCTCGCTGTGTCGTGTGACTTCCGGCGCGGATACCGGAACGAGTGCTACTCACCAGGAATTCCCCAGTCAAGCAGCATAGTCAGTGCAGCACATGCAGTCCCACCCGTAGCAACAAGCGGGTCCAAGAGAAAGACTGCGTCAACTGGCGGAACAGACGGCAACTTGGAATAATCTACCAATCCAGCCTCAACATTAGGACGCAGCTTTGCAGTAGTTTAGATACCCACATTCAACTGGCTGCAGGGTAACTTTCTCCCGGAATAGGCCGAGGTGGTAAACTGGTGCAGCACTGCGCGTCCGGGAATACAATGTGAGACCTCTTCCATGACATGAGGTTCACGTACGGGAAAAGCTTCAGAAGCGCGTCCGCCATACCCAAACCAGCCCTGAGAATCGGTGTCAGGCAAATTCGCTGTTTGATAACAGTCCCCGTGAACGGTCCAACGGGAGTGTCCTATCGACGGCCGTCAGCACGGAGTCGGAACGGTGGTCGGAATCGCGCTCACCCCATGGAATGGCTCCTGCTCAAGATCTCTCGAGGCCTCCACTCCTAGGATAAAGCTGATGTCGTGGATGCCCTGCGCACGCCTCAGCTGGTGTTGTCGTTTCGTGCGGTACAACCCACCTCACGGAAATCTTTAGGATTGGTCGTCGCCAACCGGAGTTGCGACAACCGTGCATCGACGACTGGGTGTGATAAAGTGTGTCGTTTTCCTGGCATCACGGTCAAGACAGGAGTCGCGATTGCAACCGAAGTCACTCTGGACTATAACTCCCATATTAGGCGACTCCTTATCAACATCTCAAAAGCCCGGCCTCATCGTCTCTTATACTCGCAGGACTTCAAAACGCGACCACGAGACAAAAGCCCTGTCCACCCCTGCTCTGAAATTACCGCTCTCGCTATCTTTTTGAACTGAAACAGCGTAAAGTGGCTGTTGCGATCGTCCTGTGAATTGTGTCATTCACTGGTAACCGGCCACAGGACAACGACTTGTACCTTGTTCTGAAGCTTGAAGCCAATGCCATTGACCAACGAGGTGAAGTCGTCCACACTTGTAAAGCGGCTCGCAACCTCGGCAATCATCAACTCACCCCTGCCCGCTCCATAAATATCCCAGTTTAGCAAGGTCATGACACGCTGCTTACCCTGGTCGAAGGATTCTCCATGCCTCACTTATGCATTTGGGCCAGTTGGTACTCATGAGGCTGAGCGCACACACCACGACATCAACGACCTGAGCCTCGCCCTGGATGACCTCCGCGGACTGTGGCTCAGAACCTGGCAACGGCACCCGAGAACAGATGTCCGCCTCAGTCACATAGGCACCATCAGAAACCAGATCAAATGATAAGACGGTGAAACTTCTCGTGACAAGAGCCCGGGCAAGTGCAGCGTCCCCACATCCCAAGTCCGCGATCACTGTTTTGGTAGGATATGATGATAATTCCGAGATGTAGTACGAAACTGGATTTGATGGCCAAGAATCCACCTGACGTCTAAAGCCGACATGGTACTGCATCTGAGTGAGCTCACGCCAAGGTCGTAATCATCCACACTAACGTCTTCAAATATTTTGGGATCCTCCTTCATCATCTTGACTGCTTCATGACTACTTGACTTGTACAAAGTTTCATTTAGCAGTCTAGGTCATCGGTCAGACCAACCTAATGAATCTCCATGGGTTTAAGGACAAACCTGAAGCGAGCCCCATCCAAACTTTTCTTTAAACCTCGCTGAAGTGGGGTTAGACTGCCCGTGTCCCGAACAGCGGCAGAATGCTCGGGTGTGTCCGTGGGCTGAACTACAGGCTTCGTATTTTTCTTCTTTGCCTTCTTACTTGGCAACGCGGCTTTGTTGATACTGGTGGATGGGTCTACCGCGGAGGGGACTGAAGCTTTGGCCCGGCTATGCGGCTTTCCTTGGGCATGGAGACCCTCTCCATGCTGATCACGGTGAGAAGGTTGGGATGTAGGTTTGTTAAGCTTTTTCTTGTTCTTCTTCTTCGGTGATCCATCGCCTGCGTTATCAGCGCTGCCACCGAGAGAATCTATCAGTTTGTCAAGGTTGGCCTGGGCATTGCGGAGTAGTTCCTGCTCTTCCGAGCTGGCAGCACGCTTGCGTTTCTTCGACTGGTGCTGGGTAGAGACCGGGGCAGATGGCACGGACCAGCCGGGGACGTCGAACAACGCTGGCATTGAGTTGGTTCCAAGTGATTCTAAGTCCGCGGCAACTTGTAGCCTTGTACTCCAGGGTCATTTGTTTTACGGCAATGAAACTAGTTTTCTAAAATATAAGACCAAAGGTTCGTCGAGGGACGAGGGTCTTATCGTTTCTCCATTGACAGGACATCAACGCGGACGCCGCGTGTTCTCAGCCTTCCATTGACAGCAACACTCGCACGAGTCTTACACGCCTCACTGAGCTCCTATCGTGGATCACGCATCGTGTTGTATGGCAGGTATAAAGAGACCTGCTTCGCCTGAACTTCCAGGTCGTGTTCTGCCCTTTCCATCCGAACCAATGAACAGGGCAGGGAACAAGGAGATGACGCCGCCCTTGGCAGGTTCAGGACCAAAGAAGCACAAGGCTCAAGCATCTTCAAGTTCCACTTACCGTCCGTTATCCCAAAATACCATCCATTCTATGTGGGATCCTCACACACCTAATTTGCGCCTTTCACCTGAGGTATTCGTATATCGACTCCACGGATGTTAATGTACCTCTGATTCAATTGCAGAACGGCGACACCTCGTCTTCGATTTCCGCAGGTGGCAACCTAACTCCTGCATCCATCAGATATGCATCACCTTCTTCGGTTGAGGCGGCAACGGTGGATGATTCTCCCCATCCTCGCCTTTTTATATCGCTGAGTTGATCCAGCTGCCGGTCTCTACCTCTACCACGAACCCAGCGACAAGCATAACTATAGGAATGGCTATTCCAAAGAGTAATGCAGCGCAGCATACTGCCTCATACGTGCGTCCTTTTGTTGTCGACATGGTGCGGGCTGACAGGGTTGGACATTGTGTTTTCGCATCGGTCGTATTACTTCTAGAACTCGGACAACAATGTGAACGGTAATGCGTCATCCCTACTTCCTCCAGACTCGGGGTCTGTCTATGTGCGTATCGAAAGCGTTTATGTCGAATGCATCTCTTTAACACGCACGTTTCAGGAAGAGCTTGCCCTCCTTCATGACGGCGCAAACGACACCCAGGGACGTAGCAAGGACCACGAGCTTCGAACTGCCCCTATAGTTACCCGCGACGCCTACGTTGCCGCGGGATACCGCGATAACATGACACAGTATGGTGTCCTGGGACGCGCATTGCATATATTGTATGTCAGTTTAAGAGTTCCAGATTCTTGCCTGATATATTATATTTCTAGCAATAGATCTCATGCATACTCGCCGACAGACCCACGCCTCTATATTAATACGGTGAGAACAGCACCCACCTTCAAAGGGCTCAACGTCATTCGCGAATTACAGAATGCTCCATTCTCCGCAGTCGTCTGTGGGGTGCAAGGATCGGGCAAATCCCATACCGTTTCGATCCTGTTGGAGAGCATGTTTATTCCGAACTTGCGTCTTCTTGGTTCCTTGCAGAAGCCGCTGTCTGGCCTTGTTCTTCACTTTGGCGAAGGAGGGCCCAGCGCCAGGCCAAGCGAAGCTGCCTGGGTGGCTATGTCTGATATACCTACAGTCCTCACTCCTAGAGTTAAAGTGTATGTTTCGCGGTCGTCGCTCAAGACGATGACGGCTGTCTATGCCCCTCTTGGGGAGCGAGTAACGGTGGAACCGCTTCTCCTGAAAAAGGACGAGCTCGATGCTCAGGCTTTCCTGTCAATGATGGCAGTTGGATCATCCGAGTCCGCTCCGCTTTACATCCAAGGAGTCCTTGTAAGTGAAGTTTTTGTTCTGTTGTCTGTCGAGACTGATCAGTTCCAGTCGATTCTTAGAGATCTAGGGGAAGATTTTTGTTATGATAAATTCATGAAACGACTAGCGGACAAGAAAGAGTCGTTCAACCCAGCTCAGCTGACCGGCCTGGAACAACGTATGGCCTTACTAACGTCTTTCCTGGATACCCGCCCCCGCACCAGTCCACAAGCCGAACGATTTGCAGCTGGACAACTAACCATCATTGACCTTTCCGATCCATTCATTGATCCAGCCTCGGCATGTGGATTGTTCGAGATTGTGACCCGCCTGTTCGTCCGGGCAGAAGTCGGAACGGGCAAGGTACTTGTAGTGGACGAAGCTCACAAGGCAAGTGGCCACGAAACGATCCCAACATGTTGTTCACGAACCCTCCCCATCTCTAGTATCTCTCTCCACACAAGACCGTATCGGGACTCACAAAGTGCCTGTTGACGCTGGCGCGGGAGCAACGGCATCTCGCGATGCGTGTCATCATCAGCACCCAAGGCAAGCGTCTCCCCCCCCGCCCTCAATCCAAGTCGTACCCTTCTTAACGTTCGTCCCTAGAACCAACCGTCGTTCCCCCAGTCCTCCTCGATCTCTGCACCGTCGCTATCTTGCATCGATTCTCTTCCCCGTCTTGGTGGGAGCACCTCGCAAAACACGTTTCCGCTGACATCTCTGCGGATGACGCGTTTGACCGCGTGGTCAGGCTCGAGGTGAGACCCTTGCGCAAGGACTTTATTGGCGCTTACTCGACCCGTGTTGTGCAGACCGGGGAGGCTATTGTGCTTGCACCATCTGGATTTGGTGTATTTCCGGACGGACCGCAGGTGTCGGCCACTCAAGGTGTTCAGAGGGCGGTTACTTCAGTCCAAATCCCGAAGCTGAACCAGTTCGGAAGGCGGTATATATTGATGAAGACACGTCGTCGAGTCACGAGAGACGGGGGTGCTTCTATACTCGTTGTAGAAGACTGAAGATGCAATAGTTTAGTGTAGAGACCCAGTATCATGTTTCCGTAGGAATTTGGCTTACCCCTACCGTCTTTTAAGCATGACATGGTGGAAGGACGTACCCTGCCTTGTGTGATTCGGCACCGTGTTTCATCGCAAAACGTACAGAAGATATATAGTGTAGGCACAACACACAACAGCGATATTAGGGTAGAATACAGCATGTGGGTTCCAATAATAACTTGGCTGCAAGATCGTGTCCTCTGCGATATTACACTATGCCCAGTTATGTTGTTCCGAGAGAGAAGAGTACGGCATGTAAGTCAGAAAGATGTGTATCGCAGAGAGGCATGAAGTCCATCTGGTGGGTTCCAGAATGGTCCGAAAAGTGCGACGGCAATCATATAGAAATGGGAATGCTGGGAATGAGCTGATAAATAATCAGCTCGAAATAATGTCCATGGGATGGTAGGTCAAGGGGCGGCGGGCGAACTACACGATACGCATCGGGCTTCCTGGAGGGATTATCGTCTGCGCTATAGGATTCATAACATCTGTTGCCGTCCTCTTGTTGCGACGGCTGAGCAGCGTTGCACCGTCCATGTCCAACGCGAATTCTTTCGCGCCTCTTGCACGACGGCCGCGATCGCGAGGACCGGCTCGCCCGTCCCATAAATTCTTCTCTGGGATTCCATTCACGATTGCAGGTACGTCCATCTTTCGTGTTGCAGCTACCTTCGTATTTGCTGGAGCCCCACCATCAGCTTGACTTCGTCGATGGCGAGCCTCATTGAGTAGGCTTTGGTCATCGGCATCGCCGTCTTCATCGTCCTCGTTGAGGCCATGCAAAAATCCTCTTGCTCCCGCTCCGCCCCGTCCGTTGTAGGCGCGGCGACGTGCCCCTTCTTCTTCCATTCGGTGCACTGCATACGTGATGTCGAAGGCTTCCTTCAAGGTCGCCAACCCAGGGGAGCGTGTCGATTCGATTCCACCATGCGCGGCAGTCAAAAGAGGCGAGTCAAGCGGTGGAGTTCGGGAATAAGTGTTGGGTGTTGGCGGAAGTAGCGGAACCGGAGCTGTGCTACACCAAGGATGCGCCAGGAATTCGTCTATTGTATATCGTTGAGCTGAATCCACACACAGCAGGTGTCCTACGAGGTCCTTCGCTAGAAATGCAATGAGATCGACGATTGCATACTCGAAAACTATGAAGATACCTGGATTACTGACATGATCCCAGAAAGGGCTCAAAAACGTATAATATCCTCGGGCGACTTTTTCGGTCAGAACACTTATGCTCTCGTCATAAAAAGGAGGGAATCCACAAAGCAGCGTGTAGAGGACGCAACCAAGTGCCCACATGTCGACACTTTTGGAATAACGTTGATCTTTGACGATTTCAGGAGCGGTATAGCCGACGGTCCCGCATGGCGTCATCGTTTCCTCATTCCAAACTACTTTCGATAAGCCAAAGTCAGCGATCTTGACTCGCCCGATACCGCCGCCACCAACTCCAGATATAAATTCACCCTCATCCTCCTTGTCTTCATCATACGGACGCCGTATGACCGCCTTGGAGGGAATTATGGGCATTCGCTCGAAGAGTAGATTCTCCGGTTTGATATCCCTTTACAAACCGGAAGGGTTAATGATAATGGTGAGGACAACATCATTTTCTGGAGAGGCTCACCGATGAACCACGCCGCGCTCTTCGTGCAGGTATCGGATGCCCTGGGCAACTTGAAGAATGACGTGTCTCGCAAGATTTTCACTGAAGTAGGTGAGTTTAACGATCTGGTGGAACAATTCCCCTCCCTCCATGACTAAAGATATACGTGAACACAGACTGCGGAATCGGGGGAGCATACCTACTTACGTTCGAGTATAAGGAAGTAATAATCCGGTGATTCGAAAAACGAGAGCAACTTGACTATTGATGTGTGATTCATGCCGCGCATTATTTGGACCTCTACGAACCATTAAGGACTCATTGTCGTCCCCAACAAGTTAAGCGTACCTTTCAGGATATTTGCACGCTTGAAGCAAAGAAAGCATGATTAGTGTCAGAGTATCAGATTGGAACAGAAAGTAAAGATGTCACCTCTGTGTCGCGCGGCTTTTTCTTAAACTGGGGGCTGAGATATTTTTCGCCGGCCTTACAGAGGGACGATATGGTAGATAGGTGACATGTGCGTAGGCGGGGACGGGGGGAATGGTGGAGGGGAAGAGGGTGTGGTGATATGAACTACTGGGGAACGGTCGCGGGCATGGGTACTTACCTGCGATGCGTTCAGTTCGTGCTTTCGGACTACTTTGACTGCGCAATATATTTAGGCAATGGAATGATCTGGCACCTATCCTGATGTACTCACCGGCTACTTTTTCACCGGTCAAAAGATCAACCGCCTTGTAGACGTTCGAGAAAGCACCACTAAAGCGCCAGTGTCATCCTAGTCCATCACATACGTGTCCAAAATGTACTGACTCTCCCATCTTATCTATGAGCTTGAAGTTCTCAAGCCCCTTATACATGGGCAAGTTTGGCTTGGGATGGTGTGCGTCCGAAGAGGCAACCATATCTCTTTTCGTACCGGCTTCGGGAGAAGGGTGGGATTGCTTGGGCTGTTCTATGGGAGGTATCGCGGGCTCCGGGTACTGAGGCTGTGTGGTGATATCCTGAGATACCTGCGACAGCGTGTCCGAGTCGGCCTGCCGATTATTTTGGTGTTTGCGGATGAGATCTGGAGACATGGAGGTGGGGCTTCGGAGTTAGAGCGCGGCCTTCCAAATAGGGGAGGGGTAGACGTACTCTTGAAGGCGGCCACGACGGCGGGCATTGTGGATGCTGTCGATGACGCTGAGGACGCTGAATGTAGAGGAGGGAGGGGGATGGGAGGAAAACTGGATGGGAGATTGGCCTATGGATTGCACGTCCTTTTTGTCATTCCATGGCCTGTTGGAGCTCCGCTGCTTGACGTCATACACCTGGTCTCGGCTCTTTTCCTTTTTCGGAAAGTGATGTAATCCACAAAATAATTCAAATTGATCAAGTCCACGACCATATTACTGCAGTGGTATTTGTGTACATTTAAGTGCATGCATAGAAAGTAATCGAGAATCTCCGCCTCACTCTCCCTCCCTGTGTGCCACTCGGTCCCTCGGTGGCGTGTGTACCAGTAAAATGTTTTGCACGGGCGTGTACCCCACCAGACTCATCGTGCTTCGCTTGTGCCTGAGCCCTGGGATCTCACGCGCACCTACTTTCGGTGGTCCTTGAGCTGGATGGCTTTGTGCCACCAGCGAACTAGCCCCATCGATCCTCGAGGCCACCTGCTGCCTGCCACCTGGATCACGGCGTTCTTCATCGTGTACCGATTCGCTCGTATTTCCACTCGCAATGACGAACACCCCTGCAAACGTAGCGGCACAGCCATAGAGAAATGTCAGCATTTCGTGGAACGAGGCTCGCCGAAAGTCGCCATATAGGACCGCGGATCCCACGACGGCAGACAGCGTGAAAAATACAAATTGGATTGGAATGACGATTTTGGAGTCAAAACGTCGCAACGCTCGGTTGAGATATCGAATCTGAAGGACACCTGTGACGACAAGTACCTACAACGGTGATCAGCGCAAGATCCATACGCAGGATGACTGGGCTGACTGCTAGGATGGGGTACGTAATCCATTCAGTCACCATCTTCACCCATTCCTTTGTCAAAAGCGTGGAGATCGCTTTCGTCGCTAGCACCGTAAAGCCACCTGCCACGAGGGTGAGCCCGCGATCGAATCGCGCAAATCCACGAGGCCCTACCAAATATAGCACATAGGCCAACGTCGACCATAACCATGCGCCTCCCCGGGCCACCTTCACTAAGACCACCAAGGATGACAGCAGTCACCAAGTATATAATCGAAAAGATTACAAAAGGACGCTGGGTTACCGCCTCAACCAGAGCATCGGGTGTCAGCACGGGGGGTGGACCATCCGATGATGGAGAGGAAAGTACCACCGTTGTCGCCCCGATGATGGCAAGCAGTATTCCGAATATGTCACGCTATGTGAACTTGTCAGGGTCCCCACTCCTGGGATGCACTGAATCTACTTTACCGGGCGGAAGCGTTCGTTTAGGAGCAAAGGTGCGAAAAAGCAATTTGCAACCATAGCAAACTAGAAACTTGATTGAGGGGAGTGGTCAGCTTGACAGGGTGGGTTAAACGTCTCACCGTCCCAAGTGGTGCAACAAGCGAAGCAGGTGCGAATGCGTAAGAAATGAAGTTTCCAGTCTCGCCAATGTTCATCAGAACGAAACCGGACCACCTATGTGAGCGAGTTGGTCAAAGATTCAAGAGATCACGAGTGACACACCATAGTCTAGAGCGTAGGTAATCGCTCTCTTTTCCATCTTCAACCGTGTGGCGGGGGGAGCCTTTGCCGTTGCCTTGGTGGCTCGTCCCGGTGTATCGTCCGGGAAAGACGTCCACAACCGGTATCGATGAGCTATCTAAAAGATCCACGTGATAACTTGACGAATTCGAAGAACCATCCCCAAGCATCGACCGCCGAGATAGAAATCGCGAAACGAAGGAGGGTTTTCGCTGTTGCAGTCTGGATCGCGCAGTATTGCTGCTTGTCCGGCTTCTAGCGTCATCTCCAGCGACAGGAACGTTGTAATTGGCCAAACCATAGGATAGTGGAGGAGGTTGGCTAGAGGATCGGTGGGGAATGAGTGGCTGAGTCTCGAACTGGTTGTCCCCTTCCAAGGCCTGCTGGGCTGTACCGAAGCGAACGGCAGTGTCTGAATGGGTCCTTGTGCCCGTGTCGTGCCCTGGCCGTCTGCTCTCCCGTTCCACGTCCGGTGAACCCTTTTGACGCCCGTGGTCGAGTCTCAAATGGGCGAGTTTTTGGAGGTTAAGGGCCAAGGAGATAAGCACATTGCCAGCAATGGCCACGCTAATTCCGGTGACGGTCTGGAGGGTGAGGTGGGGTAGGGCGATTCCGGGATCATCCACGGGGACCCAAGACATGGAGGATCTGATGAGGGCCGTCCCGCGCTTAATTGCGCCAGGGGGTAAGCAACACCGAGTTGCATGTGGGCAGTCCGTTAGGGAAGGTCTTTCTCACGCATGCTCACTCATACGGCCCATGACAGTCACCAACATGAGTGTATCACAGTGTATCACTCATGCGCGCTCGACACACTCCACATTCCTTTCCCGCCTTTCCCGTCTATTCATCTGCATTCATCGCCGATGACCAAATCCTTGTCGGTGCCGGAGGCGGCGCTTCAAGGACAGGAATAAAGAACAAACTAGTAAGTTCACTGCGCGTCGGGATGCGTCCATTCACCCACCCTCGACTAGAGACTATTCCGTGTGTCTGATGACAGACAGCTGCACATTCTCAGCGAGCTGCAACTAGAAGCGGACGAGGACGCACCAATGAGCATGGCAGCTCATCCCCAGGTGCCACATACTCAACACCTCAGCCGATTTTCAGTAACACATGTTGCAGAGCAGGACTCTCGTTTGTGGTATAAATAGCAGCGCGGAAAGGGTGGAGAAAGGGGACAATGAGAATTGTAGAAAGTTTTCAGTGAACACAGACGAGCACAAGTACTTCCCTCAATCTACCCATTGTTCGCCGTTAACGTGTCACTAAGGATCGCACCACTTGCGACGTGCAGCACGCTCACCTCTGGCAGCGCAGATGATTATCAGGTTCGTTTTTTTAGCATTCTTAGCCTCTACTGAGAATACTATCCACGCAACCTACAGCGCGTGACCGTCCTCTCACCAAATGGCAAATATTTGGTTATTGCCGGCGCTCGTGATGTAACACATTCCTCATTGATACTTTACAACCGTTCTCAACCAAATCCTTCAGTTCTCTCTCCTCGACTACGACTCCCTTTTACCTGTTATCCGCTCAATACGTGTCAGTGAAGGAGAAATATACGATGCGACTCTCTCTTCATCGCACGTACGTCAACCTTCTTTCCGTCCTTGTGCCTCTGTAGAAACTCTATCGTTCCAGCTCTTTCTCGCTACTAGTTCAAAGCTTTTCGTGTATGCTCTCCCTACCCATGCGGATGGCGACGCGCACGATAGTATAGCAAAGGATGGCATCCCGCAGTCGACCTCTGATAATAAAGGGCTTGACGTGATTCAAACCATCGGTCTTCCCTCGATATCTGGAGTTCCACCTGGATCGAGCATTACGTTTCGTGCTGCACGGTGAGTCCACACGCGCAAGTCGTTCCATTCTAATCACCGTTTCTGTAGGTTGCACCCCACTCGTCAGGACACATTGTATTCCGTGGTCAATGTGACCCTGCCTCGTGTTAAACACCAAAAGTTTGCCAAGAAACGGGCGTACGTTCTAAAGTGGAAATTTACCGAAAAAGACGGTTCCTTCGACGCCTGCATAGAAACAATGCGGAAAGTCTGTGACGGTAACCTGACGTGTTTTGACGTGAGGTGCGTTTACTTCTTTGACGCATGTAGGTCTGCAGGCCAAGTGACATTTCACAGCTCGGACGGCAGGCTACTTGCGTTCGGTGCATCTGACTACAGTCTCGGTGTTTTGGACTCGGGTACTTTGACAGTGAGCTAGGGTGTACGAACTCTTTGCACTATGACATTAACAGGCCGAAACCGTTAGCCACAGTTGTCCATCTTGAAAGCACACGAGTTCCCGATTACTACCCTTCGATTCAGTCCTACCTCGAAGCTACTGGTGTCAGGTGGCGTTGACAGCTCCATACGCGTGGTCAGTATCCCAGAAGTGTTTGGGGGTCAATGTCAGTTCTTCGATTCTTCTGTGTCTTGACCTCATGTTACTTTCCAGCATGGAGCACCATCATCCTCATCATTATTGCTGTAGTGATCGTCATTATCGCTGTCTTGATGCAGCGATGAACGCTAACCATCGATGGCACGCGATCTCCTACTAGAAGTACCTGTAACGTACTCTGCAACCTGGTTTTCAGTTCATCTCGTCGCTCTTTGTAGTTGTGATACATATTAGATCGTTCTAGACTACACCCAGTCTGTACACGCCATTCGGTCGAACTTGATTAATCGTAATCCTCTTCCTCCACCAGTTTCCGCTTGACACCACTGGAAGGTGTGCCGGTTGTCTGTACCTCCTCCATCGCTTCATCTCCGTTGCTCTCTTCATCTTCATCGTCTCCACCCCCTCCAAACAAATCTGCTTCTTCTCCATTCTCGCTGTCCTCTTCCGGTGCTTCACCTGCAATGATTGGCGCAGGCGTCCCTCCCATTTCGACATCGGTCGGGGTGATCGGCGCGTTCGTGACCGGAATCGCAGCAGGCTCCATGTCAGCGTCGTCCTCCTCGTCCTCTTGCGCCGCGGCCACCACCACCACCACCTCGTCCTCCTCAATCTCTTCCACTTCCTCGTCGTACAGCTTGACGGTCGGCGGAGGCTTGTTCGGTACAAAGTCAAAGTCGACCGACGTCAATGTTTCCGAGGACGGGGGTAGCCGGACACCAAAGACTTCCGGGACCGCAGGGAGGGGCGTCGCGTTCGTTTGCGATGCGAGGGACATGAGATACTAGAAGCCATAGCCGTTGTGTGCGCGCGCGCGTGAGCGGGGAGGGACGGTCCCAATCGACGGGGCGGACGCACCTCCTTGGGCACGCGGCCTCCAAACTCCCATCCAACCCGGGCCTGCACCGCCAAGACGATGTCGTCCATCTCGATTCTGGACCCGCCGGGGCGTCCAGCGTGTTCTGCGTACACTTGTGCATCTGACAAGACTTGGGCGGTGTAGCGATGCGCGAACTCGAGGAGCTGGTGGAGAACACCCGGTTGGGCATCTTGAACGGTGGGGGTTGAGGCGAGGAAGAGAGCGATTGCTCTAGCTGTGGGCGGAAGTGTTTCAGAGGGTGCTTGGGCGCCTTGGGGTCGAGACATCAGTAGTACTGATGGTTACTTGGAAAGTTGTGAGAGTGAAATGATCACTACAAACTATTATTGTAAAGTGGAATGTCTCAAGGAAGAACAAACGTCCTGGGTAACAGCGAAGAGAACGAATACAGAAAAATAGAGAACGAATCTCACAGAGACCCAAGATATAACCCGATATCTCCACCCAAATACAGACATATCCAATATTACTAGAACATCATTCAGCATATAAGACGTGTTTCTCAGCACTTTTTAGCCAGTCACGTAGGTCGTCGTCACCCTCAAGTTCCGCGAACCCGTTGTGGAGACTATCGCGGTACTTCAGAATGGATATGCCGTCGCCGAGGCGGACCTGGACCTTATTCATGAGCTCAGAGTACATCACCTCGGGATGAACGCGAATTGCAATCAGGTCATCGGAGACGGGGTCGAAAATCTTGATCTTGACAAAGGCAGTCTGAGGATAGCTTGCAGAGACGGGAGGCGCATTCAAGTTGGTAGTGGCTGTGGAATGTGAACGCGAGCGAGATGTGAGAGATCGGTGAGACGAGTGCAACGACGATGGCGACGACGTCGCGTACTCGGGCCATTGACTATTTGATCCGCGCGAAGGCAGCAAAACATTCGTGTGGCCATTTGACCGTTCACCGTGAGGCGCAGGGATTTCCCCTGTTTGATAAAGGAGCGCATCTGTGTGACGAATAGAGGAGAGTGTATCGGACCGTTGGTGGGCTGAACCGCCTGCTCTCGAGTAGGAATGCAAAGGGGGAGTGTGATGCTCCTCATAGTCCGAAACGTCGCTACGATCATCCCTGTCAGATAGTTTCATCTCGCCAAGCGTGTCGCGAACTTCTTGTTCAAACTCGCGTGTGACCAAATCACCATGCGCGACGCCGTGAGGGTCCGGTTCACCACCGTCGGAAAATAGTGCGCTAATTTCCTCATACCGAGGCTCGATGTCGTTCTCTACATCGCCTGGTTTTAGGGCAAGGAAGGTGCGAATAAGTCGGTGCTCCAAGATGTAGGAGGCGCCAAGGGAATTCAAGTCGCAAAGCTTGCGGACGTATTGGTCCAGCTCAAGCCGTCGCACGGCAGTCACCTCATCGTCGACTTTGTCGGCGAGACCGGGCATAAAGGGGAGAATGCGGCTTGAGCCGGGTTCCCGACCGGCTTCTTGAGGGAAGGCTTCCAGAAGGCTGAGTTGGAAATCGTAAAAGTCGTTGTAGGGTCTGAAGAGGACGAGCTGTTTGGCGTTCGGGAGGACGTGGGGATCAAGGGGATCATAAGGTTGGAAGATGGCGTCGATACGGAACCAGTACTCGTCCATCTCGTGGTGGAAGGAGACGACCTCTGCCGAAAGGAGAATGCCATCTGGCAAAGGGAGTGGGGAAGGGGGGCGGGGGGCGGGAGTGGACATGGATGGGGGACAGGCGGGTGGGCTGGGCGGGCTGGGTTGAGTATAAGGGCTATCATGGACAGAGGGCTGAGAGTCCTCGATGACGCCGAGAGAGATGCTGTTCTGCTTGTAGTTGATCATGGCCTTTTTCCAGTCCTCGACCTTTGGGAGATCACCGCGATCCATGAGAGAATCCACATCGTCGATGGGGAGGTTGGATGCGGGATCGCGGAGTTGGACGAAAGAGGCGGGAATCAGACCAGGGCGGCCAAGCCTGCCGATGGGTTTGGCGACGAACCACTCGCGGTTGGACTGTGCGACGACAGAGATGGGATCGCCAGCCTTGGCGTCGAGCTCGTCGGCGCGCTCTGCGAGGAAATCGTGGAGGACGACGGCGTAGAAGACGCGTGTCCTTGGGATCTTTGGGGAGAGGATGGGGCTGGGTGGAGGGACGTGGGACGTGCGGATGCTGCAGGGAAGGGAGTGAGAGATGGGGGGCAAAGGAGGGGGACACTCACACGGAGGGGCTCTTGAGGAACTCTTCGAAGAGGTGCTTTGGGACGAGGCCGCGTGCGCCCGTGACAGGGTTGTGTGCCTCATAGCAGGGGCTGTCGGTGCCCGGATCTGCGGTTACGTAGAAGAAGTCGCCCTTTTGAAAGGGGAGCTGGTTTGGTGCGAGTGGAGAGAAGGGTGCGATGGCGCGGACGACCTTTTGCGGGGGGAGCGAGGCGGAGGGGGGGCTCGCGATGGGCTGGGGGGTGGAAATCTGGAGACGGTGCGTGTCTCTGTGCAGCGACTTGCGGAACGTCTTCATCGTACTCGACGACGTCCATCTCCGACTCCCGACCACCTTGTCTGTGATTATGTAACAACAGCACACCTCTGATCGCAACCATGGCCGCAAGAAAACTACAGAGTGCGCACTCTCCTCCCCACATAGCCCTCGCTTACCCTCCCCAGCCGAGATCGACCGCACCCTCAAAAAGGTCTCAGAGGGCGTCGAGCTCTTTGAGAGCATATACGACAAGATGCAGGCCTCCACAAACCAGACGCAGAAGGAGAAGCTCGAGACCGACCTCAAGACACAGATAAAGAAGCTCCAGCGTCTCCGTGACCAGATCAAGACCTGGGTCGCCAGCAATGACATCAAGGACAAGTCCCTCCTCCTCGAGAACAGGAGGCTGATCGAGACCGTACGTGCGCGTCATCCGGGATCCCCTTCGCCTCTCACCCCCTTGTAGCAAATGGAAAAGTTCAAAGCCTGCGAAAAGGAAATGAAGACAAAGGCCTTCTCCAAAGAGGGCTTGACCCAGTCCGCCAAGCTAGATCCAAAGGCACAGGAGAAACTAGAGGTCACTTCGTGGCTGCAGCAGTCCGTCGAGGACCTCACTCTCCAGGTCGAGCAGTCCGAAGCAGAGATAGAGTCTCTCCAGGGCGGTGGAAAGAAACGCGGCAAGGGTCAGTCTTCGGCAGCAGGTCGTTTGGATGATCTCGAGCATCTAAACGAACGCCGAAAATGGCACATCAGTCGTCTTGAACTCATCCTTCGCTTGCTCGACAATGGCTCCCTCTCCACCGACCGCGTCCTTGCTCTCAAAGAGGACGTGACCTACTTTGTCGAGAGTAACACCGTGCGTCCTCCTCTCCAGCCTTTCTCACCCTTCTCATCCACTCCACTAGGAGGAGGACTTTGACGAAGATATGGGCCTCTATGATGACCTTCACCTTGAAGAAGAGGAAGAAAAGTTTGGTCTGGCAAACGACGATAACGATGCCAGCGACGATTCCGACGCGCAGAGCGAAGGCATGCCCTTCAATCTCTCTGCACTTGCCCTGTCTGACTCGGCGACAGAACCGCCACAGAGGTCGTCCAAGAAGCATGACAAAGACGAAGAAAGTGTCGCAAGCGGCAGCAAGCGAGACGACAGTCCTGTTCAGAAGAAGCCGGGGGTGGGGTTGCAACTACGGAGTGAGCTCCGAGTTACTTGTGTGTTTCTCTCTCTCATCGTCTGCGTCCAGAAACTTCCCTAGCAACAGAGCGTAAGTGCTTGCTTTGCGTCGCATTCGTGTCCAAAATAACACGATGGATTCAGCGAAACCACCACCAAATCCCAACTTTGCACAACAACCAATGTCCAGCATTTTGAAAGCAGGCTTACCCTCAGCCCCACGTCCTCCAGCGACGTTGACCCCTATCCGATATGCTGCCGCTGCCGCCGCCGCCGTTTCGTCGACTTCCCCAGCGACATTGGGACCATCAACGCCAACAACTCTGGCAGCATCAAACGTACTATCGACTCCCGCGCCAGTACCATTAACAGCGCCGCCAATAACACCTTCGATATCCCAGAGCATGACAGAGTCACAACTGTTGTCATCGCCAAGTCTGACTCACCCTTCAGTAACGAGCCCGATGTTGTCGTCTGCCTCTGCATCGCATCAACCAGATGGATCTTTTTACTCGGGACAGGATTCGCCTGCAATATCAGAAGCAGTTCCAAGCTCTGTGAGTGGTCCTGCTGCGTCCTCCTCTCCACAGCGTACAACACTACACAAAGGTATGCTGCACCATTCCACGTGTGGGATTTTAGGTAAGAACATTTACAGAGCCTGCAACGTCGCCTATGTTGCCAAGGACTGCTTCCCCTGCCGTCCCAGTACGTTTTTCATCAACCACCTATTCAGAATGCGTGGAAATTAACGTGTGCGCGTAAGCAGCAAGTCGTGTCCTCGGATACTCAACAGCCTCAAGCCAATGGTGCAACCCAAGTGGCTCAGCTCACCGTACCACAGCCTGCCTTAACTGGGCCTTCCCCCCTCCCACGGCAGGTTCAACAGCCATCTACCCCAGGGCTTCCAGCGCCTTCAAGTACATCTTCCCAACCTCCCCAGTATCCTCCAGGCGTGAAAGCTCCGTCTTCTACCGAGCAACAATCGGCCACCCAGGAACAGCCTAACGTAGGAATGCTCAGACCACCTTCAGTAAACCATGGCCAACAAGCTCCAAGTCGGCCAGCGACAACCACGTTTCCGGGATCCTTGTCAGACCTTGTTGCGTCATTTGAGACAGTGAAGCAGAAAGGTAAGTCAAAGCTTGCTCGGCTGTGCACTTTATCTAGACCTCTGTAGCCCCTCATCGCATGAATAATTTGGGAGAAGTACACAAGCTGTTGGAGGGTGGTTACACTCATGCTCCCCAGCCTGTTGATACAGAAAAGTAAGATGGAAGTTTATGAGGCGGGGTGACAGTCACTCAACCACACCCAGGCCAAAGTATTACGTCCCTCGACACCCTTTCAACACACCAACGTTTTACCCTCAGACACCACATCCTGTGCTGAGTTCGCCTGCTCTATTCTCTCAGATCGATGTAGAGACGCTCTTTTATGTCTTCTACTACCTCCCCGGAACATATCAACAGTACGCCACCACTCTTTCTGCGCGCAGCTGGAGGACTTATCCTTTGCATAGGTACCTTGCCGCCAAGGAATTAAAGCGCCAATCATGGCGGTTCCATGTTAAATACTTGACATGGTTCCAGCGACACTCGGAGCCCCAGGCAATCACCGAGGAGTACGAGCAAGGAGTATACGTCTACTTTGACTGGGAAGGCTCATGGTGTCAGCGCAAGAAGAGCGATTTCCGTTTTGAATACCGATATCTCTCGGAGGACTAACTTTTTATTTTTATTCTACCCCATGTTTTGCTCACGCTGGCACCGATGTTATTTAACCGCAGCGTACTGGTCATTGGCCGATGTTACTCTAATGAAATAAACATGCATTGCTTAAAGTCCGTAATATCCATTACTCGAGTACGACTACCGCCCCGAGAGCTTCAAAGGTCGACTTTAATTTATCTGCATCTTCTTTCGAGAGATTCTCCTTGAGGACTTTTGGGACGGACTCTACAAACTTCTTCGCCTGCGAGCGAAGAATGCAAAAGTAGGCAAGCCAATTCAATATCGTAATGACGGGCACTCACATCGATGAGGGTGAGGTTCGGCACCAGCGCCTTTACCTCACGAATAATTTTGGGTTTGGCAGCAGCATCAAACGAGTTCAGCATGACATTGAAGATTGTCTTCTCTTTGGGTTTCTCCTGCAAACGAAAGAAGTTACGCACGAGTACATGTGTTGGTGTCTTTCTCACCTCGGCGGCAGCTTCTTCTGCGGGAGCAACAGCAGCAGGCGCAGGCGCAGCGGAGGGTAGGGCGATCTCTTGGATATTTAATCGAGACTGGAACGAAAGAATGGTCAGGAAACGCGTGTAGTCCTTGAAGGAGACGCAGGTCTCGCCTTGAGCAGCGACACGAGGTCGGCAGCTTGGAGGAGGGTCAAACCGGAGATATCGTCGACTATACGGTCAATTCTGGGATCCACCGGCGGAGCAGCTGAGGATGGAGAGGGTCCAGCTGTCGTTGCAAGCCATCTCGATCGACCGGCTCGCGAAACAAGGCTGGCGGTTGACGGCACGTGAAGACCCGGGTTCGGGAGGGACGGTGGAGAGGACGCACTATGGTAGAAAGGTAGACCGGGAAGTCCGAAGAGTGTACAGGAGACGGCTCTACATGGGTGCACAGGGTTTGCACGACAAACGGCTCGGCAGCAAAAAGATAAGACTCACTGCCATCGTCGTTGACTTGGAATTTTCAAAGGCAAGTGTTTTGACGCATTCCAAATGGAGGCGTTGTTGATGGTTGTTTACTGCTCGAGGCTCGGTTATTCCGACCTCCGACAGTCTAAAAAGCAATCGGGGCTAAGCGAGGCCCTCCGACAAACACTTTGCATCCTGAAGAACGAATCCGATCCACCTGTCGACATTTTGTCATAATGGGGTACGTCGCATGCATGAATACCGCTGATAGTTACCTCTGTCACAATTTTCGCTTCAGACTGACGGAAGAGGAGCTGTTTCATTCGTAATGCGCGTAACCATTCCTGTACTAACTCCAAGACGAAACTCGACTTCAAACTCTCCAAGTCAGGGTTGCGACTACAATACAAGCCTCGTCCTCGTGCTAACATTCAGCCCCATTCAGCCTAGCTTCATACTGCCAACTCTGCTGCTATTGGCAGTTTATTTCTAACTCGTGGCAGCATGATAGAGATGTGACAGGTTAGTCCTTGGCGTTCATAGTAGCCGGTGTCAGCACCGGGACTACGGATACACTGACCATGGCTGGCAGTTGACACTTTTTTGCATGGAGTTGAAAACGACTAGCCTAACGGGGCTTTCAAGATTTGATCGAGGGCATGCATGACGGGCGATTGACATCTCGGATCATGCATTTTCTCAATCAACCCTTGCTTGTGTCTATAGCCAATCTTAGGAGTCGTTGAAGATTTTGCAACTCGGGGTACTAGCCGCTGGTAGCCGTCAGGTCGAGGTTTATCGGTCCCACACAAAGCCGACCCTTCGTCCTTGCTCGCAATGGCCCTCAAATAGCCCCACCCATCCGTTAGGACATCTACGATTCCATCGTTCCCCTCCCTGCCCTCTCCCAGTCGTTCCACTCCTTCCTCTTCAACAATGGCAGTCTTGGATACAACGTATGTCTTCCCCCTTTCCCTCGGTCCGTCATTCATCATTCATCCTAGTATGGGTGCATACTTGATCGGGGTCGTCGTCGCATCGGTGTGAGTATACGGCACATTACATATCCTCCAATCATCGTGTTTATGATGTCTCCCACAGCCTGTACGGATGTGTGTACCACTGACATCTTCATTTTCACCCTATTAAACTAGCAAACGCTAGGCACCTGCGTTCAGACCTGGTACTACTATACTCACTATCCTACGGACCCGTGGTACATCAAGTTTCTTGTCAGTTTACGCAAATTTCTCTCGGTCTCGTCCCAATCTTGCGTTATAGGTCTTTTCCATTTTTGTGTCAGACACTGGCCACCAGGCCTTGATTACGAACCTGAGCAAGTACAATCGTCCCCCACCTGTGCATGTATATTCACCCATGCCTAGTCTACACGTACCTCGTCACCTACTTCGGAGATTGGGAACAGCTCAATAATGTTGTCTTGTGAGTGGCTTCCCGATCATAGAACCCTTGTGCTCATTCCTCTTCAGGAGTCTGGTCGTAAGTGATGGCTCTTTTTCGCTGACAGTCATTGTCATTGACCCGTTACATAATCGAGATCGAGGTTTTCTTCAATGTATGCCACTCGTTCGGCTTCACTACTTTTCCCTGCCTCACCATACATACTAGGGATTCACTGCACTCGTCGTCCAGTGCTTCCTGGCAATGCGCGTTTTTAGGCGTACGTTCTTATCTTTCGGTGACTAAGTTCCGTCATTGAGCTTCCTCACAGTCAGCAATAAGAACTGGTATGCCTTGGGCTCAGTTGTAAGTCATGTGTCGCTCGGGACACATGATTTGATTTTTTGATCGTTTTTTCCATAGATGGTATTGGTTATCCTTGAATGGAGTGAGTTACATGCTTGCAAACCTTCCCGCACTAACAACGTTCTATCTACAGTTCTGATCCTCGGTAGGTGACTTGGTCTTGTTCTTTAACGTCATTGACACCAACGACACCGCGTAGTCTTCAGTATCAAGGCGTATGTTTTTGTTTATATTCTCTTCCCATCAAGCGTTTCGCTCATACATTGCTTAGTATAAACCTCAAAACATATCAACAGTTTGCTACCATCAACGTAAATGAAGTAAACCGAGCCCTACGAGCAGTCCACTGACGATGTATGCAGGGTATTTCGATGTCGATCAATGCAGCAGCAGCCGCAGGGGACGTCCTCATAACCATATTTCTCTGTTACCTATTGCAGAAATCGCGAACTGGCTTCCGGAGGTGAGTGTTTCCACACATTCACTCGCTGTGCGTTTCGAATGTCTTGCCATCAGGTCTGACCTAACAATCAACAAGTTGGTAAGTGACTATCCGAATACAGTCGCTTTCGGTGAGACGAGTGTGTCATAGATCATGTTCAGTATCAACACCGGTCTTTTGACAAGGTCAGTTTCGTGATTGATCGAGGCGAATATCGCTGACAGTATGACAGTCTCGATGCCCTCGCTTCACTCTTTTGCGTAAGCGTTGTCGCGTGCCTCGTGCGAATGCCCGTTTCTGATCATATCATAGATTTCTGTGTGGCCACACACGTTCATCTACATCGCGTTCTACTTCAACATTGGCCGGCGTACGTTCTGTCGCGGGAGGGACGAAAATTTATTTGACATCCCGTTTCACAGTGTACTGCAACTCCCTTCTTGCCACCCTGAATGCGCGCAAAGGATTGAGGGGGGACAGCGAAACTCGTCACGATGAGCTCTCTCTCTCTCAAGCTACGCAACAAAAGGCGAACCACAGTTTCCTTGGAACAACATCGAAGGTAAGTTCCCTGAGAAATAGTGTAGGAGATGGTCTCATTATATCACCAGCGCGCGCCAAACAATATTTCCATCAAGATCGACACTACACAAGAGTACATCCGAGACGAGGTGAGCAGGGTAATGATACGTTCTTTGCTTGACTGACGTGGCTGCGAGCAGTACTCCTCGTCGACTGGTGAATTGAAGCATCCCGAGGTTGTTTGAACTCATCTGCAGGATATGGGCCGAAGGATTAAAATGTTCTTTGAAACTGTTTGATTGACGTGCCATCTAGACGCTTTTTTTTTTGCTTCGATAGTCTTAGTTGGCTGCCGTTTTTGGGTCAGTCATGACTGTAAAATACCCAACCATAGGATGTATACCATGGGTTGACACTGGCGATTAAAGCATTCCTTCGTGATCAAGCTACTCTAGTGTCATTTCACCGAATCCCTTTGTGGATCGCCCGAGCGGAGATATCTACACCAGCTAACGAAGAGGTGCAGTTCCCGAAGGGTCCGGGGGCCCGACCCGGAGCCATTTTCCCGCCGCCGCCGCCGCCGCCGCGGCCCGCCCGTGAGGGACTAGTTGGTCTTGCTGATAAGGAGCTTCCTGATCCTCACCGGCCCCGTCGCGCGGCCTACTCCCTTTTAAGTTGTCTGCTAGTTCCCTAAACGACCCTGCATGCAAGGTGGTAGGGTAGCAGTCAAGTTCCCTGATGAGAGTTTTCGCAGGCTCGAAACCGCGTCCTCCTCCGAGTCCCCTTTAGTACCTGTGCACGCGCGTACTGTACACGGCCCCTGGCAGATCTTAGGTGTGGGGCGCTTGACAGACCCAGCAACTTGAAACTGGCCCGACGGCCTGTGTCGGTCTCTCTTTACACACCAACTGTACCCTCACCCGCCGTAGACTTGCAGTGAGTGGCATCGGAGTTTATTTTACTTACAACCCCGGGCCCCGGCGATCATTAGAATATTGTCAATCAACTTGAAGCCGCAAGCCATGACATGTCGACTTGCGGTTTGCACAATGTGCAAAATGAGTGTCAAACTCTTTGACACCTGTCCGGATCACAGTTCTGTCTATCAAACATCACTCGTCAAGCCACTTTGATTCTGCGATGGAACCTCACTGGCGCTTAGGGCCTCGTGTAAGCGCGACAAATGTCGCAGTGTTACAGTTTGGATATCCTATCCGAGATCGGTAGTGTGTCCCTCAAATAGTCCCCTCCGACCGTTATGATCTCGTGGTCCCCCCCCCTGTTCTACTATGTCCCCTCCACCAGCGTTGGTTTTGGATAATACGTATGTTCCTTCCCTCTCTTCCCGCCCAGTCACTTAATCATCCATTCCAGTTACGGTGCTCTCCTCGTGGGGGTCATCATCGCAGCGACGTGAGTATATGACAGTGCATTCACCGATCATCGTACTCATGACCCCTTCCATAGCCTGTACGGAGGTGTGTGCCAATGCATCTTCATTTCCATCCTATTAGTATTAAATCACCAAACACTAGTGACGTGCGTTCAGACCTGGTTCTACTATACTCACTATCCCTCGGACCCGTGGTACATCAAGCTTCTTGTCAGTTTACGCGAATTTTTCTCGGTCTCATGCTAATCTTGCGTTACAGGTCTTTTCCATTCTTGTGTCAGACACTGGCCACCAGGCCCTGATTACACACACCAGCAAGTGCAATCATGCCCCCTTAGTATATGCATTAATCCATTCCCAGTCTACACGTATCTTGTCACCGAGTTCGGAGTGTTCGAAGCGCTCGGGAAGCTCGTCTGGTGAGTGAGCTCCCGTTCTCGAAGCCTTTACGCTCATTCCCCACTAGGAGTCTGATCGTAGGTGATGATTTTCCTTTGCCGACCATCGTATTGACCCGTTACATCATCAAGATCGAGATTTTCTTCAATGTATGCGACTCGTTCGGCTGTCCCCCCCTAGCTCACCATACATACCAGGCATTCACTACACTCGTCGTCCAGTGCTTCCTGACAATGCGCATTTACATGCGTACGTTCCTTCCCTTTGCTAACCGAGTCCTGCCATTGAATCTCCTCACAGTCAGCAATAAGAATTGGTTTGCCACTGGCTCAGCCGTAAGTTATATGTCGGGGCACGCGATTTGATTTCTTAGTCAATTTTTCCTAGATAATATTTATTATTGCTCAACTCTGTGAGTTACATGCACCCGAGTTCGTTCTTTCCACGCTAATAGCGTTCTATCTATAGGTGTGGTCTTCGGTGGGTAACAGCCTGCTTTGTCCATAATCGTCATTTGACCCTAGTGACGTCTCGTAGCCTACGCTGCCAAGGCGTACGTTTCTGATTCATATTTTCTTGTCAGCTTTTTGCTCACGCACACTTAGCGTACATTTCGAAACGTTTCAACAGCTTGCTACCCTGAAGGTAAATGAATTAAATCCAGTCCTATGAACAGTCCGCCGACGCTGTGTTCAGGCTCTTTCGGTGTCGGTCAATGCGACCTCTGCAGCAGGGGATCTCCTCATCGCCGTAGTCCTCTGTTATCTATTGCAGAGATCGCGAACTGGCTTCCGGAAGTGAGTATTTCCACTTAATCGCTCGTTGTGCATTTTGAATATCTTTCCATCAGGTCTGACATGACGATCGACAAGTTGGTAAGTGACTATACCAATGCAGTTGCTTTCGGTAAGAGACGAGCCTATCCCAGATCATGTTCAGTATCAACACCGGTCTCTTGACAAGGTCAGTTCCGTGATTGATCGAGGCACATATCGCTGACAGTATGACAGTGTCTGTGCCCTCGCTTCACTCTTTTGCGTAAGCGTTGTCGCGTGCGGAGTGCGAGTGCTCGTTTCTGATCATGTCATAGATTCTTGTGTGGCCAAAGACGTTCATCTACATCTCATTCTATTTCTGTCTTGGCCGACGTGCGTCCTGTAGCGGGAGCGATAACATTTTTATTAACCTACTGTTTTTCAGTGTACTGCAACTCCCTCCTCGCCACCCTGAACGCGCGTAAAAGATTGAGGAGCGAGTCTCACATTGATGATATGTCGCTTTCTCAAGCTGGCACGCAACGAATGACTAAGCTTGGAACAACATCGAAGGCAAGTTTCTTGGGGGATGATGTAGGACACGGTCTCATTATCTCATCAGCGCGTTCCAAATAATATTTCCATCCAAATCGACACTACGCATGAATATATGCAGGACGAGGTGAGCAATCTGCGCTAGCGCACTTTTTTGCTTGGCTGACGCGGTGGCCAGGAGTCTTCACGTGGCGACGTGAAGAATTCCAATGTTTGAGCTAAATTACAGGGATATCATACGCGAAACTATAGAAGCCGTTTATTCAACGTTTGCCTTTATTCCAGATGTTCCTTTTTCAAAATGGATCAGTCATTTTGGGCTACAGTTGATATGCTCATAATGCATACTAGTATGCATTATGAGATTGCTACTAAAACATGATTATTTTTTGCCGAGAGTGTACGAAATCCTAATATGCATTACGAGGGAATTTATGCATTATGAGCATATCAACTGTACTACTTTTTTTTCCATCTTTTATGAGCTGTAGTACGAAATACCCACTGTGATGAGACCAGACTGTAGCAATTCCATCTTTGTGTGACCTAGTACCACTGCAGTACAATCTCCCGCTGAAAAGTATCCATGCTGCCGGGCGACCAGAGGGGTTTGACCGTGCACGACGCTTGCCATGTGGTTACACAAAGCTTGAATACCCCAGGCCGTTAATCCTGTCACTTGACAACATTATCTGCTCGCCACTGACTGGTATATGAGAGCCGAAGGTATTGCGGGACGGCTAGCCAAAAAGCGAATGAATAATTCCTACGCTAAAACCTCGTGGTCAGATGTTTCAAGACACTCGGGGCTAATCGCTTCAAGTTCATGTCTGGAGACTTTGATCGCTTGGGACACATTGGTCGAGAAGAAATCAAGGGACGTTTCTTCCCTTCCCGCACAAGAACCGAAAAGTAAGAACCATTCGACTCATCACTGATATATGGTCAACTCTTTCACAACACATACCTCGCGTAACCCATCCACCCCGATACTGTAACACATGCCCCTGGGCCTCTCCAGAGGGGGTACTATGTGTTATCAAGGAGTTGACTGTACACACATTTGTCTCCATTTAGGTAGTGATGCTGTAAAGTTATTCCAATACGAGATGGCTATGATCCCCACACGTGATCTCGCATCATTGTGAAACTCCAGACAACTTACTGTAAGCGTTCATTTCAGTTGTTTGACCGATTATTACCTAGTCTCGGGGCTCGGGGCTGACGGCGGTGGACCCCCGCCGAAGCTGCATGCTATTAAAACGTCTGGAGACTTCGATCGATGATTGCTTGACAGACTTGTCAAGTTGGCAACGCCACGTTGGGACACTGCCGACCTCAGTTGGCGGAGGTTTTAATGCGTCAGCGAGATCTGACAGTGCACATATTAGTATTAGTTCAGGGGGCCAAGCTGGGCCAAGCCAACCAAGGGTCGGGAGTCGGGACGACCTAAAACCGTTTTGCAGGCGGTTCAACTGTTTCAGCGCTGAGTTGCGCCACTTGAGTTTGCAGATTAGTACTACCACAGGGTGTATTCTGGAGCGGGTGCGCATTGCGCACTGAAAAGGTTCCGGAGAAGACGGAATCTGATATCTCGGAGTTGTTTCGAGCCACAGAACCTTTTCTTACTTGAACTAAAAGTACTGTCAGATCTCGTCCAACACTACCCCGCATCATTTCCGAGGAACGCTATCTGCATGATTTATCTACCATTCTTTCATCCATTGTCCAGAGAATTTCAGAATCATGGGTGAAGAATGCTAGTCTCGTTCATCTAGGCATTATGGGCAAGAACGACAACGGTTATGAGGTAGGCCTGGATCTGATAGGATGGAAGTGCTAATATTATACTGATATACGGAGTTGCGAGTCGCAGGTGGGTTTGGCAGGATCAACCCGGCTAGCCGTTGTCTGACACGTGTGCGATTCTCCGGAACCTCTTTCGTGTGCTGTAACACCCCCAGAATGCATCCCAACCCTACAAAACTTTGAAACCCACATAATGGCGTGACCCTTGACACGGAGGGGTCCGCTTAGAAGAAGCCGATCACCTAGCGACCCACCAAGTACGCATTATAGGGGGGACGACTACCGGAGACGAAAACCCGCGGCATTCCCAGCTCGGTCGCGCAGGGTGGTGTTCTTACGAAGCCCCCATTTGCAGATATAACATCCTATCAATATTCCAGGGTTAGTGCCTCCATCTTCCCTCACTATTTCCGTCCCTGTCTACCCTGCCACTCCTTATCTTCACTCCCACATCTCCCCAGTAGTTTCCCCACCCATCTCTTCGCCGAAAATGTTCACCAACATCACATGGCTGGACCTATGTCTCGCGGGTGTCGGCCTCTACCTCGTCAAACAGGTTCTGACCAAGAAGGCACCGGCCCCCTTCCCTCCCGGCCCCAAGGGTCTCCCTCTCGTCGGCAACGTCGCTGACATGCCCTCCGTCAAACCCTGGCTCACCTTCACCCAATGGGGCCAGAAATATGGTAAGTGTCTCCCCTTCTCTCTTGCCCAATGCCTTATCTTGTTTTCTAGGCGACATCTCCCATGTAGAGGTTCTGGGCCAGCACATCGTCGTCTTGAACAATGTCAATCTTGCGATGGAGTTGCTCGACAAGAAGAGCTCTTCCTACTCCGATCGGCCCGTCCTTCCCATGGGTGGCGAACTCGTTGGTTGGAAGAACACGCTTGTTCTCCTTCCCTATGGCGACCGTCTCCGTGAATACCGCAAACATTTTGCCCGCGTGATTGGCAGTCGGGCGGCCATGGGGACCTACCATGCCATCGAGGAAATCGAAACGCATCGCTTCCTTCAGCGCGTGCTCGCCAAACCTGCTGAGTTAGCGCAACACGTCCGTCATACGGCTGGCACCATCATCTTGCGTATCTCCCATGGCTACCAGGTCAAGGAACACCAGGATCCGTTTGTAGACCTTGCCGACAGAGCTGTCGAGCAGTTCTCGATGTCCACAGCCACCGGCGCTTTCATGGTCGACATTATACCATCCTGTAGGTTGATCGGTTCTGAATAAAGAAGGTGCCTCATCCGTCGTTTATAGTGGCTTATGTTCCCGATTGGTTCCCTGGTGCGGGATTCAAGATCAAGGCAAAGGAATGGGCCGTGACACTCGAGGAAATGGTCCATAAACCATACCAATTTGTCAAGGATCAAATGGTAGGATCTAACGCCATGAAGGAGTAGTAACTGAAATGACAATGACTTGTGTTAGGCGGCGGGCATCGCGCCACCGTCCTTTGTTTCCAACTTGCTTGAAGGCAGGACTTTGTCTGCAGAGGAAGAGCACATTGTCAAATGGTCTTCCGCTTCTTTGTATTCTGGTATGTGAGGATCCCCTTCTGGGCTGAGAATCGACTGAATCCGTGTGTAGGCGGTGCTGACACTGTAGGTGATGAACATTTCGTGACACGTGCTGTTCACTTGAAGCGTTGTTAGACTGTTTCGGCCATCTACTCTCTGTTCTTGGCTTTGACGCTCTTCCCCGAAGCCCAGAAGAAGGCGCAGGCAGAGATTGACGCTGTCATTGGCTCGGATCGTCTTCCGAATTTCGCTGACCGCGATTCCCTCCCTTATGTCGAGGCTCTCGCTAAAGAAGTTCTTCGTTGGAACGCTGTCGTTCCTCTTGGTTCGTGCCTTTGGCGCTTGTGTGCTCGTAGTCCACTGATGCCGGAGTAGCTCTCCCGCATCGCGTGACGGAAGATGATATCCATGATGGTTACTACATCCCCAAGGGCACTTTGGTCATACCCAACATTTGGTTCGTGCTCTGGTTCTACTCGACGTCGTATTTTGCTGATGTGTCTTTGATAGGTACATGCTTCGCGACCCCCGGACCTACTCTGAACCCAACGAGTTCAAGCCCGAGCGTTTCCTCGCCCGGGACGGAAAGGCGCCTGAAGCTGACCCCCGTACTATCTGCTTCGGTTTTGGGAGACGGTAGGTTTTCGTTGGCCGTTGCCGGTTATTCGGATGACTTATCCTCTGGATTAGTATTTGCCCAGGTCAATAGACGCTCACACACTAGGTCCATTTTGAAAGCTGACTGGGACATATTTTTTGGACTGGTAAACAGGCTTGCATTTGGCTGATGCGTCTGTATGGATTTCAGTGGCAATGTCGCTGGCGGTCTTTGATGTGACAAAGATCATTGAGAATGGTATCGAGGTCACGCCAGAGGTCGATCCATCGTCGGGC
The DNA here is from genome assembly GCA_038090935.1 of Hortiboletus campestris. Lineage (NCBI taxonomy): Eukaryota > Fungi > Basidiomycota > Agaricomycetes > Boletales > Boletaceae > Hortiboletus > Hortiboletus campestris. The sequence continues at coordinate 29,447 of JBBPNN010000208.1, forward strand.
ACCATCAGGTGAGGGATCGCAGTATGTCTACAATGTCGGTTGGAGAATTGATGTGGCTCCAGTCACCCCAAGCCCTTCAAGTGTTCTGTCAAGCCCCGTTCGGCAAAAGCGTTGGAGCTGATCCAACAAGACCCGGCGCACTGACCTCGGAAGTCAAGTCGACTGAGTTTGTCTTTTAGGAACGCTGTCTACTCTCTCGCGTGCATGGTTATTGTACATGGTTATTTTGTTTTTGATGTTGTAGTGCTTGCAATGACACCCCGCCTTACTGCGCACGCGAGTGGCATGAGGAGGGCGGGTCCTCGGAGAATCGGAGGGCGATGCACGTGGAATGCTTCCTTGCGTTGGGCACGGAGAATGTGTGATCGATTGACGAATTTCCAATCTTCCCTAATCGATCCCCGATCGTGCATGCCACAATGATTTCCAAATCCAAAGAGTGGATCTCCAAAGCGATCTCAATGCCCCCCGAGATTGTCCGAGTAAGACCGATTCTCATCCAGAATACGCTCGACTGAACTCCGAATGGTCTCAGCGAACGACGTCTCAGACAACAGCGGGGCCTCTGCGACAGCGCGTTCCAGGATGGGGTACCTTGGAGACAATGCACTCGACACGACCGCACACAAGCTTGCCACCCACCTGTCAATCTCTCCCATCAGCTCGTGGTAGATGGCATCCCGAGACTGCGTGATCAGGTTGGGATCCGACGCCAGTCGCTCCCGCGCAATGTCTTCCACTCGCGATTGGAAGCTTGCGATCCGTTCCTAGTGAGGGCGTGAGCACGGACGAGCAGGATCGTAGTAGAGAGAAGGGCGTACGCTGTGCTGAAACTGTGTCAAGAGTTCTCGTCGCAAGCGGTCGAACTCGCCCGATTTTTTGAATCTGCGTCGGTTCAGCTCCAGCACGCGTCAGTACAAAAGGATGTGGGACTCGCTCGTCGACCAGTTGTTCTGGGCTCCTCGTTATCGTAGTCATCGTTCACAATACTGTGTGGCTGTGCCCAAGTCCAGCCTGATTGTCACCACTACCTTATACGAGCGATGACGATGGCCAACGCGTTCGTCCCTCTCAAAAACGATCTGATTCTGCGTGCAGCTCGCGGACAACATACGGAGCGTGCTCCAGTATGGGTCATGCGTCAGGCTGGCCGTTATTTGCCAGGTCATCACGCTCTCCTTTGTCTCTCCACACCCTCGCTCAACGCCTTCTTCCAGAGTTTAGAGAACTCCGCAAGAAACACGAATTCTTCGAGTTATGCCAGGATCCAGAGCTCGCAACACAGGTCACCTTGCAGCCCATCGATCGTTATCCGGGCCTTATCGATGCTGCCATCATCTTTTCTGACATCCTCGTCATCCCTCAAGCCATGGGTATGGAGGTGCTCATGAACCCCGGCCCTGTCTTCACAAAACCGCTCAATGTCCCCGAAGACGTGCAGGATCTGCAGACGGACCGTGTACACGAAAGGCTCCAGTACGTGTACGACGCCATCACCCTGACACGCACCCGCCTCGCTGGCCGCGTCCCTCTCATCGGCTTCTGCGGTGCCCCCTGGACGCTCATGTCTTACATGATCGAGGGCGGCGGGGCCAAGACGCTCCAAAAGTCGAAAACCTGGCTGTTCAAATACCCCGATCAGTCCAAAGCACTCCTCCAACTCATCACGAACGCATGCATCGATTTCTTGGTCGGCCAGGTGAATGCCGGTGCACAGGTACATCCTTTTCCCCACTCCTTTCTCCCTTTTCTTCCCTAAAATGGCACTCCCGTTTCTCCCCGTGCTTAGCTTCTCCAAGTGTTCGATTCCAACGGCGGCGACCTGTCCCAGCACGACTTTGCACAGTTTTCGTTGCCGTATGTGGTGCAGATTGCCGACCGGGTGCGGGAACAGCTGAGGGAGCGTGGCCTTGCGTGCGTCCCCATGATACTTTTTGCCAAGGGTGCTTCGCCCGCACTCGCCGCGACGGCCAAGTACGACGTCGTCGGTCTTGACTGGACGGTCGATCCCGGAGACGGTCCCATCCCATACGATGTGGCCCTGCAAGGGAACCTAGACCCTGTTGTGCTGTATGGTGGGCAGGACGCCATCGAGCGAGAGGTGAAAAGGATGTGTGCAGAGTTCCGTGCTGCTCGCCCCACCACCAGTTGGATCGCAAACCTGGGGCATGGAATCACGCCTGGCGTGGACCCAGATGATCTCAAGTGGTTTTTCGAGTGTGTGCATAAATATTCAAAAGTGGAGAATAAATAGCTACAACCGATTTTATTTGTGAGATCGTTGAGCAAGCTAATGCTCCATACTTCTATCATTGAATCGGTGGTATACACAAGGCAGTGTGAGCGTGAGGTGTGGATGGGACATGCTGAGCCTTTACAATGCTAGAATAATGGGAGATCGTGATAAATACCAACAGAGAACGAAACACAGCGCTGACAACAGTCAGATTAAGCGACCCATGGACGGTCAAAGTGTGCAACGGACCAAACAAAACAAAACTTGCAGCGTAACAACCGCTATGCTACGACATCGGCTGCACTAAAGCTGCTCCTCCTCCGTCTTACCGGTCGTGGGCCAGGTCGTTGCGTGGTTTTGGATGCGGGAACAACGACGGCTGATGCGCCAGTCGTCATCCAAGCATCAGAGCTGGGTTTCGACTTCGTTCCTGCAGCTATCTCTGCCAAGGTATTGGTTGCATTGTTCCGCTTAGCCAATGTAGGTAGTCTTGATGGAGTCGGTGATGGTGGTGGTTGGGGAATTCTTCGCGACGAAGGTGCGCCAACACCTCTGACTGCTGTGCTTCGTGTGATCGTCCCAGCTGCCAATCTTGGTATTTTGTTTGGAGGTTGCGCAGACATCTTTTTCGCAGCGCTGGTAGCGGTGGAAGGTGGCTTTCGATGGTTAACTGCAACCGCAGACCGCAGGACGCGCGTAGGTCGCTGTTCTGACGCCGTTCCTCTTGCTCCTGTTTGTCGCGTAGCCGTCCTGGCACGTTGCCGCGTCACCGGTGGCGCTGCACCAAGAGCTGGAAGAGTGTCGTCTGCCTCCTCCCCGTTTTCATCATCAGAATCCACTGCGACTCGCTTCGCCATAGGTGTCTTCCTGGGTTGCCCTGGAGGGGCGATTGCGTGCGCTTTGGCTGCGGCAGCAGCCACATGTCGACTGGGTGTCACAGGAAGCAAAGGTATAGAAGAAACACCGTTAGCAGGTGGTGTCACCCTTCCACTCTCTCCCATTTCTTCGTCTTGTTCTGCAGGCGGGGTAACTGGTGTCACGACCGGTACCGCAGCCGCAGCCACGGCCGCCTGCGATCGTCTCAGTTCATCAATCGCTGCCCACTTGGCCCATTCCAATTGTTTGAGGTACATGTATTGCTGTTGCGGACCCACAACGCTTCCAGGCCGAACGATACGCATAAAGGCAATGGCCTCGGCCGCAGTAAACCCATATTTCCAGACGAGATAGGCCCCGATCAAAGTGCCAGTTCGTCCCAGACCTGCTTTGCACTGACAGAGAATTGTTACCACGTACCCGCCAAGTGATGACAAGGGAATCGATAGGAAGAAAATGGCGCACATGAACAGCAATTACTCCACCACTTTCCACTATAGTGTCTGACACATCGATAAATGTGCGCACGATTTCGTCAGTTGGGTTCGTGCCATCATCGAAATATAGCTCTTGGTGGTTGATACCGCGATCGAGAAATAGTTGTTTATCGTACAACTCGGTATTTAGACGAACAACAAGCTTTACACCGCGTTTCTCGAAGTAATCGAGGCAGTTGCAGAACGGTGTAGATAATTTGCGCTGGAGGGCGAGATTAGTGGCAGGCAAACGAGTGGGACTGGCTGTTCCAGGTCGAGCAGGAGAGGAAGGATCTGCAGCAGCTTGCTTTGCTTCTTTCTGATTCTTGATCCAGGCGGAGTCCACGGGTGATGCGAATGCGATGAAATTCGGCGTTATCCAGTTCCAGTCCCCATTCTCAACTTTCTCGTAGAACTCATAATCCTCCACACTGAACTCGTTCATATCGCACAGGCCGTTTTGCATTGCCTTCCACATTCCCCAAAGACAATCCTGGATGTTGAGATTGAAGTCGGAGGGCCCACGCCCGGCGTCACGGAAGGGCATAAATTCGATCTCGGCTATCGGATGGAAGGCTTCCCACGGCGCACGACGTTGTACGATCATCTGAGAAGAGTGTGAAGAGCGGCGTGAAGCTAAAACGGGAAACGTACGACATAGAGTGCCATCAAAAGGGCCGCATTCGCTTTCCGCCGTGGGTCATCGGAAGAATACAAAACAAGGCGATATGGTTGAAGGTCCTTGTCCTATCATGAAGCGATCAGCGGGAGGTCCTTGTTGATCGGAAGCTGTACTGACTTCCAGTAGTTCGTGGATAAGAATACAAGCCTTGTAAACCATTGCAAGATTAAGCGGGCCCCAATCCTGGAAGAAAGAGAGATAGAGTAGCTGGTCATCGATCGTGAAGTAGTAATAAGTGGCGTCATCATCGGGAGATGCGGATGGGCCTCCTCTGGGTCTCGCGCGGACACGGGGGTTGTTGGATGGGTCAGCGGATTGATTATTGAGAACGTGGGGACTGGGGGGTGGGTGCGGAAAAGTTGTGAAGTAGAGCCTAATGGCGAACTTATTGAGGAGCAGACGGGGCTTTAGTAGGAAGGGCTTGCCTGTCTCCGAAATGACATAACGGCTCGCACTTGGGCGCCATGGGTATGGACGATCCTGCTTAGCGACGTAGCAGATATAGGGGGAGCGGGGAGGGAGCGGGGAGCGAGTTATTGGGGGGAAAGGAGGTGGGACGTGCGGAAGGGAGAGCGGGACAATAAAGAGCGGTGGCAACGTGCCTCGAGGTAGGCGTTTGGAAGCCAAGAGCGGAAGCCTTGGAAAAGGAAACATGTCCCGTGACCGTCGCGTTCTGTCAAAACATGCCAAAATATTTCCAAAACGGACGAACAAACCACAACCTAGGGTTCGGATCGGGTCGCTTTGGCTGCTAGACGAGAGACGCGCTCTGGGGACAAAAAGTACGCTCACGAAAGAGCGGTGACGACTTTTCACAGAAAGGAAATGAACGGTACGTGTGGCAGGGCGCGGGGTGCAGGGACACATGGCTGCATGAAAACTACAGCGTGTCTTGCACGAGGATTGCCCAGCTGGACAGGTGAGCTTCGTCGGGAACCCTGCAGCGTAATGTGAGCGCTGGAATGGGAGAAGATGTGCGTCGTGCATGCGGAGCTCCGAGGAACGGGTTGCATTCCGCGTGGGCGTTGAGAGCAATATTCAGGGGCCCGGGTGATCGCGTTGTTTGTCGTTGTTGGAGCACGCGTCCACACCGCCCACCGTAGCACTCCCAGCACCAAGCAAGCTGCACCGTCCAACGCTCGTTACACGCACACCGCGTCCGACAATGCCTGACAACCAAATATTCAAGGTCTCTCGTTTAATCTCCTTGTTGCCTCGCTGCTCACACATCCCCACCGCCAGGCAACCTACAGCGGGATACCCGTGTACGAAATGTCCGTCATATTCCTCACTCCGCCCGACACGTCCTCACCTCTCTAACGCGTGTAGGATGTGCAAAGGTGTTGCAGTAATGCGGCGGCGCTCAGATTCATGGCTCAACGCGACGCAAATACTCAAAGTCGCTGGCTTTGATAAACCCCAGCGCACCCGAGTCCTGGAACGAGAAATCCAGAAGGGCGAACACGAGAAAGTTCAAGGCGGATATGGAAAGTATCAGGGTGGGCTTGCTTTCCTTAATTTATCTTCCCGCAAACTTGACCCCATTATCTGACAGGGACATGGATACCTCTCGAGCGAGGACTCGCCCTCGCGAAGCAATACAATTGTGAAGCAGCCCTTCGTCCTATTATTGAATTCCAGCCCGCGGCCAAAAGCCCACCCCTCGCTCCGAAACATCTCGTGTCCTCCGCTTCCGTTACGAAACCAGCCCGTCGGACTGTAACCACGGTCACTGAGCCAGGTTCTGCTCTCGTTGGCACACGTTCGCGTCGCCAGGCTGATGCCGAAGCAGATTCGGAGCAGGAAGTGTTATCCGAACCCGGTTCAGAAGACGGCTCAATGACATCATCTCCATCACGCGGATCATCTAGTTCACGTACCCCCTCTCCCATCGCTGATGCGTATGATCAAATGAACACGTCAGAAGATCGCAGACATGGTGTACGGCGTAAACCGTCGCGACGTCACCTCAACGAGCGTCTTGATGACGCTTCAGAAGACGAGATCGCCACGCAGGCCAATGGTATTGATGATCCGCGTGCTTACAGCGACCAGATCCTCGAATACTTCATTTCGGACACGAACCAGATTCCTCAAATTCTCATCTCACCTCCTCTCGATTTTGACGCGAATATAGCCATTGACGATGACGGGCATACTGCACTACACTGGGCTTCGGCGATGGGCCGCCTCCGTATCGTGAAGCTACTGCTTACGGCCGGAGCTGATATTTTCAAGGTGAACAAGGCAGGCCAGACTGCTCTGATGCGCAGCGTTATGTTTGCAAACAATTACGATGTACGAAAATTCCCGGAGTTGTACGAGCTCCTCCACCGTTCCACTCTCAACATCGACAATTACAATCGGACCGTCTTCCATCATATTGTTGACGTTGCTATGTCCAAAGGGAAAACACATGCAGCGCGTTACTACTTGGAGACAGTGCTCAGTCGCTTGGCCGACTATCCCAAGGAGCTAGCAGACGTGATTAATTTCCAAGACGAGGACGGCGAGACCGCATTGACAATGGCTGCTCGGTGCCGAAGCAAGCGCCTCGTCAAACTCCTCATCGATCACGGAGCAGACCCCAAGCTCATGAACCGTGATGGAAAGAGTACTGAAGATTATATTCTCGAGGATGAGCGTTTTCGGTCGTCTCCGGGACCGATTTCCCGGCTTTCAGCAATGTCTTTTCGTAACGCGCAAGCTGCATATCCTTTGTTGACTATCCCTCCTTCTATCCCCGCTGGTGGTGAGCGCCTACCACTACACCATTCAGTAGCCGGCCAAAAGGCGAGCACAAGATGCGTGAACGAAGCCACGAGCATGCTTGATAGTCTGGCCGTATCTTTCGATCGCGAGCTCCAGGATAAAGAACGCGACATGAATCAAGCCCACTCACTCCTGCAAAATATCCAACAGGAGATTCTCGAGAGTCACCGGGCCGTCAATCAATTCAAGACACAAGCAGAGGGACTGCAGCTAGCGAAAGGGTTGCTATCAGAGCTAGAAAGTCAGTTGTTAGAAAAGATGGGGAGAAGATACCGATTAGGATGGGAGAAGTGGATCAAGATCGAGGAGAACCGAGAAAAGTCGATCAGGGATGCAGCGGACGGGGAGCTGAAGATCACACCCACGACTGTTCCCTACCGGACGGACGATGACGCTGAGGGCGAGGGGTCAATGGAACCAGGGAAGGACAGAGACAAGGATAAAAGCAAGGGGAAACGGAAAGCGCTGCCCCAGGAAGAGGACATCGTGGATCTTCTTGCGCTGTACGTCGATCTTCCGAATGACCAAGATTCGACAAGGGCCGCCTGCGAACTGGTAAAGGAAGAACTAGGACATCGTCGCAAGCGGAGGAAGGAAGTATTTGATCAGTTGACTGTGTTCCGGGCGGAAGCGGGGACTGGCGGACGAATGGCCGAATACAGGAGGCTTATTGGCGCTGGCTGTGGGGGTGTACCGCCTCCAGAGGTGGATAATATCATCGGAATGTTGCTCGAGGTCGGTCAGGTTGTTCCATTGACGCTGATAACCTTGTTCACGCCGATTTCAGACGCTCGAGTCGGAAGAATCTAGTACGGCCCCAGGAGCATGGACTGCGACAAGGGCTGGGCCTGTGCCAGCGGGGTGATGTAGTATGAATGTTTCGGGGAAGCTTCCAATGTACTCTTACGCGCGATACTCTAATAGCCAGGTGTAGTCTGAGATGGGCTAAGGTGACAGAGCTAAATGCTTAGTCAGCACAAATTGGTCTCTGGTTTCTTTTGCTTGCTTGCAC
>JBBPNN010000209.1:0-37468 GCA_038090935.1 Hortiboletus campestris
TGGCAAGAGCCCTCTCATACGCTTCAACTCTTCCAATGAAATCCCTTGATATTTTGCCAGTAGGTCACCGTTGGGGTTCATCAAGTAAATGAGCTCACCTGGACGACTTGTCGAACACTGGTTCCTTACGAAGAATGCTTTCAATCTTCTCAAAGCACTCCCAATTGCGTCTGCCAGCTATGTTAAGTCATTCAAAGTGAGTCAAACTTCGTCTTGGACAGCATTGATGACGGAGCAGTCACCGAAAAGATGGTCCCGAATCGTTTGCAGGTCAAATGAGACCTTGTCCCGGGCCTCCTGCAAATCAACAGCAGTTTGCGCGTTTAAATCCAGTGCCATGATGCAGAGGCACTGGCAACAGTGGACACAGCTAAACTGGGCATCCCTGTGTGTTGACCGCTGGGAACTCACACTACCGGGCCGGTTCCGGGCCACATCTCAGATGATAAGTATTCCACGGCCCTCCGGGCACACCTGGACCCGCAAGCCCTCGTTCATCTGTTTTGGCCTGCCGGGACACGCGCAACGACTAATAGATAGGAAAACTCAATTGAGAACCCCAACCTCTAATTGAATGCGATCGAACCAGTTCGCTCTCGAGTCTCCGCGTGATCCGGACCGGTGCCGGTTTTGGCCGCAATTTCCTGGAGCTTTCGGGTCCAGCAACTTGTCTCTTGACTCGGTGACTCGGTTCTGGCCTGTAAGTTGTTATGTAACGACTGTCAAGACGATGCTGTAAGTACGTATTGTCGTTCTCCACTGTCGTTTTTACACGCAACTTCCTCCTTGACAGTTGGTGTTTGTCGTTTTATTGAGGAGCTGTAAGTGACACCAACTAATGTTCATTACTCGCTCAGATTCCTAATAGTCCAACCTCCATAGTAGGCTGCAAAGATGCGTCTTCTCCTCGTCCACTCCTTTCTATTAGCGATTGGTATTGCATACGCGTCCGTCACCATCTACGGCCCTCATGTCCAGCGACCCTATGGGACAGTAGCAGCTGTTTCTGCATCTTATACTGGTGCCGCTAGCTACGATACCATCTTAACACCCCCTCCTCTCCCTAATCCCCCACCACCAACTTCTTTTGGCGTGCAGCTTCAGACCGGAGCAGTCTCTGGCCTTTCAATACCTCACAATGGTTCCTTCTTTGGATTCAGCATAGAACTGAGTGTCGCCACACAAGTTTGTAAGTGCTAGATCGGACACTGATTACTCACGAGTTCCAACTGATGGTTGTTCTGCAGTTGGTCCGAACAGGTGACCCCACCTATTCATCTCATAACACATAGCCAACCCGTCTGACGTCGGTCTTCCCTAGCTCATTCTTGCAGGTACCATTCCTCAACTTGATGGCTAACATCAGAGAGCGTGCTGGCGGTGTCCATGTGCGTGTCGGCGGTAACACACAAGATTACGCTACTCTGGTTGATTCTACTCCCGACGGTTCTGTACTCGAGAAATACTCTGATACATCTTCTTATCCAGTAATTATATATCATTGGATCAACGTTTGGCTCGATGCCTGATAACCATTACCTTTACAGACTGACACACCGCCTTTTATCTTCACCCCTGAGGTCGCCAAGATGATGGCTGAAATTTCCTCACGCACTGACGTTCGATGGTACCTGGGTAGGTTTAGAGCTTGGCAGTAGTAACCCTTTTGGCTGATCCACACAATCAAAATTTCCCTTCAATAACACGCAAGACTGGCGCTTTCAAGTCGCTGAAGTTGGAGAATCGATCCTTGGCGATTATCTGGTTGGCTTGCAAGTAAGAGTCACCGTATCTGGGGTAGCGACATGTATACCAACAGCCATGTAGACAGGTAACAAGCCGGATCTCTACTCGCGACACGGTCTTCGATCCAGTGTAAGTCGCTCGTCTCCTTTTGAACCACAAAAGACCAACATTCGGTGTAGACCTATGGCTCTAACGATTACAAGAACGAATTCGGACAACTCATCCAAGCCATTGACGCTGATTCTAACATTCCTGAAAAAGACCTCATCAGCCCAAAACTTGCGGGTGTCTGGAAACCTGGGGATGTATGGAGTACCGGTTCTGTTACCGATTTTGGCCAGAACTTGGCTGCGCTCGCTGTGGAACGGTGTGTTAGCTCGTCATTCGGCGATGTTTTACGATGAGATCGTGACACATGCTTCAGTTACCCAGCTGATAATTGTTATGCACGATATGGTACCGGCACCCCCCGTACCGCCCAAGAGATGCTCCCCACCTTCTTGACACATCAGTCTGGACAACAAATTGTTTCGGAGTATCTCGGCTCCACTGCCTACGCACAGACAAAAGGGCTGCCATTTGTTATGCTTGAAACCAACACCGCATCGTGCGGTGGATTTGCAGGTATAAGTGATAGCTTTACGGCAGCCTTGTGGGCCGTTGATTATGGCCTTCAGATGGCTTACGTGAACTTCACTCATGCAATGTTCCATGTTGGCGGTCAAAGCGACTATTACAATGTAGATATTTCCCTTAACGATTGTCCTCGTCCTGCTTACTGATGTCCCTCCGTCAGCCTTTCACGCGTGAGCCCCTTGTTCCAATACCACGACACAAATGATTTAAACCGTATATACATAGCCCCGGTCACAAACCAATCGACATCTCATCAATGGACCATCGGACCTGTGTATTATTCCTCCCTGTTTATTGCTGAGGCTCTAGGTCCCTCGAACCAATCGCAAGTTCTGGACCTCCAGATGAACAGTGACAACGAGTTCACACCAGGATATGCTATTTACGAGAACGGACAACCAACCCGTGTTGCTCTGATAAACTTTCTCGATGACAACTCAGGGGGGAGTGATTACACGGCTGCTATCTCCATCGGTGGGACGGTTCCATCCCAAGTTAGAGTCAAGTAAGCTTTGATAAATTTTCTTCTTGTGCACTGCTTAGGTCTGCTTAGATATCTATCAGCATCGTCCGTCACACAGAAGTATAATATCACGTGGGCTGGCCAGACGTTTGGCGATGTGTTTAGCTCAGACGGACGACCTGTCGGTGTTGTTGATGTTCAGACCGTTAATTGCGACCAGACTAACAAAGTCTGCAATGTCAAAGTCCCCGCCCCCGGCGCGGCGCTCGTTTTCCTCTCGGACCAAGCACTCCCGGAGTCGGACCAAGGACCTATGATGGAGTTCCCGACTACCGCCTGGACCAGGCTGCACAACACTGCAACGGTCGACCCAGCCGCGCTGGCAGGCACGAGCCGAAGTGTGGGCATCAACGGCGCCTTTGGACCCTCACATGCCCTATCCAGCATCGGTACCCTTATTGCTGGTGCGCTCCTTGTTACTCGCATAAGCATAGGATGGTAGTAATAACACGATCCCGGAACACAGTCGTCGCCTTTGTCTGCTTGGAAACTTTGTTGTCGTACGCTGTCACTGGTAATAGCCCGCTTGGTTTGTTGGAGCGCATGACCAAGAATGCTCGTTAGGTATGTACACCTACCGTCACACAACACATTTATATCGCTGACGCTTTAACTGTAGTATATCCATCGACCATACCTATTCGCTGTCGTTCGTTTTCTTCGTACGTGCTGAAATGGAACACTCTTGCATCTGAACCCGCGGTGTAGTACTATGTGCGACAGCCTCAGATCCCGCAATATATTTCAACGCATCACGCCAAAATTTCTTCCTACTTCCCTTTGGTATACTCAGATTCTTGTAGTGCACCCGCCTCATTTTTTCAGCACTCTTGCCCTTGGATCGCCCTCCTGATCTGATCCAAGTCCGCTCTGCACTACTCTCTTGTGGGGATGGGTCCCGTCGTTTGCAGATAACTTGAAAACCAACAGTCTACCAAAGTTTGGGCACTTCTAGGCAATGTCCTGCGAAAACGACTGCCACATGTTCCCACAGGCGCGGTGTCGATCTTCTTTTCGAGACAGGCTCGTGAGTGAGCAAACATCCCAGGAAGGGCGCGTCCTGGAGTTATTGCCACGAGCACATCTGGACTGCATCACCCTCGGATCTCCAATATCTTGCCAAACCAGGTGTTATCCGGGCTTAATCCCCTTACCTGAAGCGGGCCTACGGCGGCCACGGCAGTCGAAGGGTATGTTTATAGTTCAGAAATGTACGTACCAGAGTTCGGTTGGGATGGGTTGATAGCTGGGTCGGCAGCAGGTGAAGAAAAATAAACTCATCCCACCAAGTTTGCTACCCTTGGCAACTCTACGCCGCGACGAGCTCAAGTAGCGTGTCATGATCCCCATAGTGTACCAGATCGAGAGAAACCATGTCGAAGAAAAGAATCCACCGAGATTGGGGTATCTCCGCAAATGGTTGAATCACAATGCATTGAGGACGAGAATACATAACTCTACGATCGCCCCTGGATTCTGGAACGCCCCGACAATATATCAAAATAAATACAACTACCGCGATGCCCTCGAAAATAGGTCCTGAGGGTCAATGGCAAAATCGAGTTCAGCACGGAGGTCTGTATGTTTTATCGCCCAAGTCAGCACAAATAGCAATCCACAGGAATTTTAGACATGATCTCACGCTCGGGTTATGGTCTGACGATCACCCTTTTCGTCTTGTTCAGTCTTTGAAGCGGATGCATCCGCACGGCTGGCTGAGAGATGCAACACCACGCCTGCGACCACAGCCAAAATGAATGTAAACCAGGGTAACACCGCCAACAACCTCACTACAAACGTACGAAACGTCAACTCATCCCCTCCAGGGGGACCACGCTATGAAATAAACACCAAAACGCACAAAAGTATACATCTCGATACGCATGTGCGAAATCGAGGAGATTTGCAAGACGTTGAATAACGGGCTCTGGGACACGTAGGCCGTGGAGATTGATAGTGATCTGTGCTGAGCGACTGGCAAAGAAGTAATCGTACGTCACAAGGGTCGCAAACAGCCAAGTGGCGCAAGAAAAGAGCGTCCAGGATTGGATTCGGAAGAAAGACGCATTCTGCTGGACTCCAGGACACCATGTGGATGCGCAAAAGACACCGGAAAGGATGGCGAGGATGGCGCAAATGACGGTGATGACTGCACCCGTGGTGAACACGTCTGTGAAACAACGTTACCGTTTAACGTGAGCCGGTACGGGTGTTGGTTGCTCACCATGAATGCTGATGTCGACGATGCCATGGGGGACTACTAGTCGGTTGATGTAAGACCGTTCTTTGTTCGCTCTGTTGTCGCAGGTCAGTATCAAGGGTATGCATTGTTGCTTTGGCGTACTTGACCAAGGCGTTCAGTCCAACGAAAAAGCCAACCACGGCGAATGCAAAAGAAAGGAACAATGAACACCGTCTCTCGACTTCAAGGGTCCCCGAGGCAGACATCATTCAAGCGAGGGAGCCAGTCCAAAGAGGAACGTCAACGATGGCACTTGTCGAGGATTTTATAGGTAAATTTCATCTTCCGAAGCAGGGAAACCGTTGTCCTATATTCGTGGCCCAGTGACCTCTGAGTCACGAAAAGCTGGACAATATTGATGGTCCAGGCCAGGCACATAACAAAGGCGGATCGCGACACCAACGTGGATTCGCAAGGACTATAACACCTGGCACAAGTTGCGCTGGACGTCTTCCAACTTTGGAGGAATTAATAATGATGTATAATGCGGCATTGAATCTCCGATAGCTTACCTTCATCTACCCTGGTGAGGCTAACCTCTTTCTTTATACGGTGAGGCTGACAACTTCTGGAGAGTCGAGTGCCAGGTTCAACTTGGTCACCGCGTGAAGTGTACTACTACATCACGCAGAGGTCTTGAACGTTTCAGCTCATTACGGCTTACGCAAACAAGACACATACTCACCGGATCGGCAAATCATTCAGAACATGACCCATGATGGAATAAAACAGCTTTGCGTACTGTACCCTGCTTATGCAAGAGTTGTCGATGGCAGGTACTACGCGTCGGCAATGACGGTGGATACATCTCACTCGAAACGCCCAAACGTAAGGGGACCGCGGTACGCTGCTCATCAGCTAGTACTCCATGCCACTTCGATTACCGTCTCGGGTCCATCTCATCTCGAAGTTCGGATACAAAAATTTTCACGAGAATTGAAAGCACGATCTGTATAGGTCAACGTTCAACCAAAACGGACGACACCGATCAACAGAGGGTGCGCGTACCTCGAATTCGGTTATCGCGAATCCCCCACCATGGCATGTCCTTGGCCCATCGATGAAGGGGAATACCGTCTTCCCATATCCAGCGTTTGGGCTTGAACTCCTTGGCATCGGGACCAGAATGTCGTTGAGCAACTCATGGACGGTACTGAAACGGGGCGGGTGGGTCCCCTTTGCGACCGAGATGTGGTCAACGAGTTTGCCAGATTGGGTCACAACATCCTCTCCAGTCTGTGCCCCATAGGTCAGACATTGTGTGAGCTCTCGGTCGCTTATACTTGCCATGCGTGTATAATTAGGGAGAGGAGCGTACATACGAAGTGTTTCATGTACCACCACGGCATCGAGGTACGGGAGGTTGTCGGAAAGCTGATCATAGGTTGGGTCAGCCCCGGACTCCAGAAGCTCCGCTCGCAGTTTGGTTTGAATATCCGGGTTTCTGGAGAGTTGCATTGCACATTTTATCTTTACTGGTATTGTAACAGTGTGCTTTCATAGTATCAAACCGACCAGGGCGGTGACAGAAAGTTGTGATCCTGGTTCGGTTCAGAGAATCAACTGGCGTGTTCGACGTGGTCTCATTTCCAGAAAGAGATAAACTTTGGTCTAGGTGTGAGCGGTCATTGAGGTATCAATCGACGTACACCAGATCCTGGGCATCCATTGCAACATTTGTGATCATCACCGTCACACCATTTTGCATGAAATTCGATCATTGCGTCCTGCCTAGTTTCTGAGTGTGATATTGCAAGGCGATCCCTGCCCTGGTGTCGCGTCGCGCGTGGATATTGCAAGACGATCCATCCCGTCGTGTTGTATCGCCCATGAGACACTGCAAGACGCCATCCCGTCGTGTCTTGCAAGACGATCCCTCCCTTCCGAGTATTGCATCGCGCGTGAGACGCCATCCTGCCAGTGTCGTGTCCGAGTCTTGCAAGACGATCCCTCCCTTACTAGTGTTGCATTGCGCGTGAGTTCAAGTTAAGTTGCAAGACGCCATCCCGTCGCGTCTTGCAAGATGATCCCTCCCTTCCGAGTGTTGCATCGTGCGTGAGACGTCATCGTGTCTTGCAAGATGATCCCTCCCTTAGTGTTGCATTGCGTGTGAGTTGTTGCAAGATCCCATCCCGTCGTGTCTTGCAAGACGATCTCTCCCTTAGTGTTGCATTGTGTCATGGTGTGACTCCGAGTCAAGTTGTTGCAAAATGCCATCCCGTCATATCTTGCAAAACGATCCCTCCTGAGTGTTGCGTCGCGTATGAGACGCCATCCCGTCGTCACGGTGTCTTGCAAGATAGTCCATGATCCTACCGTACTGCCATATCATGCAAGATAGTGCAGCATTTGGTTCCCTCATACTACTGTGCAGGCCCTTTCCCTGTTCATTACGGCGAAGTTTTCATGTCCCGGAAGGGTATACTAGTAATAGACCAACGGCAAAATATTTATTTCTCCAACATACTA
The DNA here is from genome assembly GCA_038090935.1 of Hortiboletus campestris. Lineage (NCBI taxonomy): Eukaryota > Fungi > Basidiomycota > Agaricomycetes > Boletales > Boletaceae > Hortiboletus > Hortiboletus campestris. The sequence continues at coordinate 7,617 of JBBPNN010000209.1, forward strand.
CTAGTAGTAGGGTGGTAGATGCATGAAACAATAACGAGTTTACATGTGACAGCCAGCAATGTTATCCCTCGAGTCCCAACTCCCCTAGTGCGACACCTTGCAGCGCTTTGCCTTGATACGGTCGTCGATTGGCGCTGCTGGGAACCTGGAGGCATTTTGGCTAGTCGTCAGGAATCCCTTTGCTTTGCTCTTCAGCTTGAAGGGCTGTTCAAGTTCGTACAGTGTTAGAATACGCCCTTCAAAACACTGTAGCATTTCACTTACCACCATTCCTGGGACCGGAACGATTGCACTCATCTCCCCAGATGGAGCATCTCTTGTCGGCCCAGACGAATCGTCAGCCGGTCGTTTTCTCTTTGTCTCGGTTCTGGTGCTCTGTGAATGTAATATCGGCATGACATTACAACATGAAACGCACCACTCACTGTTCCGATGATGGTGGTGTCCTTGACATCTTCTGTTAACCTGCCGGTGCGTGGGGTGCTGTTGCTAGGATCGCCAAGGGGTGGTGTGATGTTGTCGCGAGGTTCACGAGGTTCGGGCGCCACGTTCACTCTGAACATCTGCTGAAGAGTCAGTGATGAAGTAGCAAGTTTTACCTTAGCTTCCTACCACAGGACCCTCGTCATAGTCGTAAGTAATTGACACAGAATAAAGCCGAACGCCGGGTGGGACAAACACCTGAACGACGTGTGGGTTGATACCAACTAGATTGGGACCATTCTGGGACGACATGATTGGAGGTGGGCGAGATTTTGATCGGAATGTGGGGGGCAATGGACTTCGGCATACCCCCATGGCCCGTACTTAAAGCATCATCGTGCAAGATAGGATTAGAGTTGACCGTTGGTGGAAGGTGACCATTTTTACTGCCTCCGCGGCAACCACGGTGCTTCTCCATGGTCGATCAACACAAGGTACGATGCACAAGATAGAATTATTGCTATTGGTATCAGCTTCTTGTATCCAAGTACTTTAGCTAAATGGGAAGGCTGGTTGTATCTCCATCCGCTCCACCCCCGAGCTCAACATACCTCTGCGAATTGCGCCACGTGTGTGCGAAATGTTTCTCCAAATCTACTCTTATCGCCGCTTGTCGTTGAGCATACGCTTTCAACCCCTCTTCGAGAATAGGGTCATCCGTTACGACTAGATTCACCCTATCAAGCCACCACTTTGACTGCCAGCGGAGAAACTCTAGGACCCGCCGTTGTTCCTCCATCAACAGCTGAACTTCTTCTGCCCATCGATTTGCTCGTGCACGAGCCTTGCACCACTCAATGCGAATGGCTACGAGAGATCTGGTGGTCAGCTGTGAAAGTGGTAAGCACGCTTACTTACCATCCTGGAGTCCCTCATCGCCCTCGGCGTCCCTACTGCTCTCGCTATAACCACAGACCAGCCAAATCCAGGAAAGTCGCCGCCGACCCTCACCGGGCAGGTCGTTAATGCCTTCCGTCATGGAGCGTATGTCGTCAGCGTGGAGGGGCTGCAACTTATTTTTCCAACCAACTTTCCCGAGCAACGTAGACAGTTGCAACAGAGTGCTATACGCCGCACGATACTTTGCAGCGCTGGCATCGACCTTCGCGTCCACAGCTTTGAGAGAATTTCGGCACCGTGTATTAGCACCTTGGCCCCGATAAAACCTATCTTTAAACCGTAGCATGTAGGAGCGTGAACGAAGGGCTTGACGTAATTCGTTGAGTGCGTCGTGGGCTTGACCAGTGCGTAATTTCCACTCTATTTCTTCGAGCTTTGTATCGCACGTAACTTGGCGGGATATGGCGGATGGCATCCACAGAGTTATGTCTTGTGGCTTCTGGGTCGTGTTGTTCGTAAGGGCCGCCTGGGCTCGAAGAGATGCCACCCCAGGTATGTACAGTGTCTGTACAGTAGTCCAGGCATCGATACGTCGCACGAGTGCATTTGCACGGAGTTGAACTTTCGTCTTTTGTTGGTCTGTCGCATGCAATCCGAGGCTTTCTGTCTCAACATGAAGACGTCGTCTTCGAAAAATAAGTGGAAACGTTGTGCAAAACATAGTTACTCACTGTTGTTCCTCGAGATCGATCCCAGTACTGATCAGGATACTCGGGGAGATATCCGCATGAATGGGTGGTGTAAGTGTCTTGCTAGCTTCTTCGGCTTCATCTTTGGCAAGTTGAAAATGAATGCTCGCTTGCGTAATCGCTGTAAAGGGGGCTGAGAACAAAGTACAGATGTGATGAAGGGGGAGAGACAGACATTCCGACTTAACTTCGAAGGGGTTTGGTTGGGCCATGTCGTTCTCCCATGCTTCTATATCCATTTTCCATTGGGCGAGCTGAGTGGCGTACCGAGCATTCAACGAGTTCTCAAACTCCCGCAAATCTTCTTGGTGTTCGTTCCTTTCAGGTACAGCTTCTATGAGTTTGCGCATCAGGGATGCACCTGTGTGCACATGATCAACCTTTAAAAATATGAATTATTGAATTCGCTCACCCAAACCAATCAGCTTCTTCCAGTTGCTGTCACCGATAACATCATCTAAGGTATCTCGTCGATGGCCAGGGCCCATCTCCTTTGTACTAGATGCGACCGTATTCAGATTTGCCCAGCCTCGCTCTGGTGCCTCACCGTCTGTCCGCCCAACACCTTTGATGAAGTTGAATGAAAACCGCCATTGGCACTCAGCGATGTGGGCAGGGAGATGAAATTTTGGCACGAGAAATGTGAACACTTTCTCCTCTCGAGGGAGGCGTAATTCGGTTGGAAGAGTTTGCATGCGATCCCATAAATTGCGATGCCATTGACAAGCAATGTCATAAGAGACATTGACAGTCGTAAGCGAAGTGTTCTTCAGGGCAGAGAAGAACAAATAGTCCATGTTAATATATCTAACAACAGATCAAAGTGGGCACGGTCATGCAAGATGACGACAAGAAGCGTACCTTTCTCCCTTTTGTAGATCTCCCACCCCCCCGGGGAGCTTCATACCATGTCGCGCGCAATCAATTGTGCCACTTCCTGTCGCAGCAAGTCCCTTGGAAGACTTTGTATCTGCTGCATTTACGGCATTATGCCCGACACATGTACTTCTCTGACAGACATTTAGACGTGTCTTAGAATACCAACAGTGACCACTCACCTCTTGACGGATATTTGCCTGGTTGCGGAGATACTCCTTGTATGGTTTCTCTTCAACAAAAAACGACCAACCCTGACTAAGACTGGGATCGACAGAGTCCTTCGACACATCCTTTCGCTTCAACCGGAAATTGGCATCCATAGCGATGAAAAGGCCATATAGCCACCTGCGCGTCGATATCAGTAAGGCCGTTAGGTAATAGAATGAACTGAGTACTCGTTCTCTTTCGGTGTCTTATCCCAATCCGCAGGTAAATTGATGCCCGGATGTGGACACGCCGGACATAGGACGGCACATTCGCCCAGTTTGGTCTTGTCTACACCGGCGGGATCATGGCCTCGACCCGATCGCTTCAGCATTTTCAAGTGCCGCCACTCACGGACCATACGCATGAATTGTTCGTAGCGATCCTAAAGAACATTGAATATGGTTTGATGGCTAAAAGAAGAACCTACTTTTGGAGGCGCCAGTCCAGTGTTATTGTTGCGACGAGCGAGAGCACTGTAATAATGATATGCAGATACCTTTGATTCCAAGGACAGGAGATGAAACTCTTCGAGGACCGTAAATGTAGCTGCAGTTTTTGGTTTATCCGTGGTGGCCGGAAATAATCAATAGCGAAGGAGCTGCTGGAGATGGGTGTCTGCCGTTTCACAGCCACAGAAACGCAGTGCGACGGAGTGGATACCATTGCTGTCGATGATGATGAAATCGTCCGCATAGGGAGCTTTGGGCAAGCAGCATGATTCACCAGGACAGTGCCCAAGCTGAATCACGAGCCCGAGTTCCCTGAGTGTACGTCGAACCCAGAACAATCCCATCCATTCCTATCCAGAAATTCAAACCGATCCACACCACATCAAAAGAAAAACTCACCCTCAACGTGTGTAGCGGAAGGGTTTCATGACGCAATACAATACATTCCCGACAGTACATAGCCACTCCTAGGCAATCGTGGCATCGATAGTTAGCAGGTGCAGTGCTGCAGCCGGAACACATTGTAATTCCACATCGCCCTTCCAAACGAATGAGCTCTCGAAGGAATTCTTCTCGATCCTCTATCCATACAAGCAGGGGGAAATCCTGTCCAGAAAGCGTGAGTTACACCGAGCAATAAATGAATATACCTACAGATGCTGTCCGCTGCCTGGGACTGTTGTCCAGGATGGATAGATCAACGTCATCCGGCAGGTTATCGATGGGTTGAGGAATATTGAATTCGCCAATATAGTGAGATGCTGAGTTGGGGACAGTGGCCACTTTGCGACGTTTGGGTGCACAATAAGTTTGCTTGGATACGCCCAAGCAGCCAGAAAGATCAGAGCGAATTTTTAGATGACGTCCGACTGCACTCCCAGTATCGTGGCTATGTTTTGCGTGAACCTTGAATCCCTTAGTACGTTTGAACCGTAGCTTATCGCACACTACAGCTCAAAGATGACAATGAGTCACTCAAACAATATTAGGGATGTATAGCGTTACCAGGTTTTGCTTCCCGTTCATGCTGACTGCACTCCTCCATAGTGAGAATGGAACACCGAGTGGGCAAAAAGAAGGAACGCTGACCTGACTCGGAGTGTAGCATGCCTCTGACTCGGATTCACAACAGGATCGGGGCCTCGGGACAGCCCGGGCCCGGATTCGGAAATGTAGTGAGTAGCTTACCTAATCTCACAGCATTAGCTCAATCACCGCTCTTCAGATAAGCTTGTTCCTATCACCAACCCATTCATTTCCAAGCAACGCCAACGGATCAGAACTCAGATCCGAGGCGTGGCGGTGGACAGAAATAAATTTAGACACGGATGTGCCACAACGCATCACGCCGGGCACGAAGCAGCAATATTCTTCTGCCGCACTCACAGTACATCCTGGTATGCTTGTGGGTACCCTGCTATTTCACAGACCTTCCAGAATCAAGGTGTTGACTTCATTCTCTTGACAGAGTCCCGAGTCATGAGCTGATGTATTTCTTGTAGCCACTCTTTCGGTGCGTAGTGGATCCCTTCACGAAGCCTTCACAACACAATACCGCGGGCACGCGTATTTTTGCGGCCACCCATTCAGCACTGGGATGTGGCGGATCCATCCACAATGCTCCGGGCCCATCGCAGATTCACTGAAGGGCCACCTGAAGTCCTCGGGGCAGCAGCCCCCTACATCGTGCTTCCACGGAGGGAAAATAAAAGGCATCGGTGGGGTCAGGGCCTCTATAAGCACATTCCCTGTCGTACCACATCATTTCTCGCCATGGATACTGCTCCCACCGTTGCCGCATTGCCATCTGATCCCCAGTCGAATGACGCTACTAGCAATGTTGAAGGTAAGTTCTATAGTAGTATGGAGCTCGATAGGCATTTGCTGACTTATACGTTTACAGAGATACTCGCATTGCTCGAAGCTATTAGTCTCTCTCCTGGAGATGTGCAGCGCTTAACCACTGCCATTCACAACCAAATTGATTCTTCGGCCTCTTCACCCACTCCCACTACGCCTCCTCTACCTGCTCCGGACATCGCTGATGAACCCGCTGCTGCTCCCGTTCAGGTCCAGGAAGCAGCTGATCCCAATCCAGTTCTCCTCGAGCCTCTGGCTGCGATCCCTCAGGCTGCCCATCCTGTAGCACCTGCAATCCCCGCCGAACATTTCACCACCTCACGGCGCGGTGTCCTATTCCTCCTTCCTTTGCAGAATGCTCCTGGTCCGTATTACCTTATCACAAAGGGAAGGTCCATTGGAGTTGTCGCCGACTGGTCTGTTTGGCAATCTATCTTAATTCTTCCATTTACTAATGGATGTACTCAGGAGCTGTGCTTCGCCCTTGGTCACCGGCGTCAAAGGTGCTGTTTTCCACAAGGTTTTGTCCATCGGTCTTGGGTTGCAGTCTATGCTGTCTGCCATCGACAACGGCACTGTGGAGTACTTGTAGAATACGGACATGTTGTATAGTTCTTGATACAACGAATATGTTGAGCTTGTGCAATGAAAGCATGTTTTTTTGATCGCTACAATCGAGCGCTGGAATAAGTCAGTAGTGAAAATAAAAATGGACTTTACAGACTCTACTATCACATGCACGCAAGAGACAAAAGTTGTCGATTGAGCTTCAGAGGCAGAAGTCCCACTACTATGATGTACCGCTGTATCTACCCAATGATAATGCCAGTGCATACACACTGAGTCATTGACCGTATCTACACCATAAAATACGAGCCCGATCGCCTCTAGACCACAATCCCGACGCCTATATAGCAAGTATATGTGTCCTGGCCGATGGATTTTGAGTGTAATAGTAAATCTCCTATCGCGGTACACAAAATGAACTGTAAAGTCAACACAACGCGGGGGGGTAACGTGGTTTGAAGCTTATTTATCCCATTACCTCTGACGCGGCTCAGCTACAACTACTAGTATGGGTCGACCCAAATTATACACGACACCGGAGGAGAGAGTCCTTGCGGCTCGTCGGTACAGGGCAAAATACCATGAAAGGTTTGTCCTTGGCTTGCTAAACTTCTTTGTTGTTCACACTATCGTAGGAACCGAGCAAGCGTTAACCAAAAACTTGTTGCAAAACGCAAACTCATCAAATCCGCTCAGCCGCAGTTCGTCGGTTCTGGCCTCACAACTTGCTTAACGTTAATCAGGAGCGACAGGGTTACGAGAAAGCCGGTTCAGTTGATGGGCGAACCATCTGCATCGGCTGCACTCTCACGTCGGTACGTTATCAACCATCGAAAGTATTGATGTCGCACTAACAGTGCCTCAAGTGCTGGCCGGCCACGGAAGAACGATACTTATGTCTCTGCCAGGTACTGTCTCGATGATATCGTATGGATGCACCTTGATTAACAACCTTCACACAGTTCAACTGCTTCGGATGACTCGGAATCCGAGATCACACAAGCACTGAAAGAAATCATGGGAAAGTCCTCTCGGCAGTGGATGGACGGTCTTTGCAAGTCCTTCATTTCCTCAGGAAATTATCAAGACATTATGAACGTTCTTACTATCGTCGAAGGGTTGAATAACCGTCTGTGCAAACTATTTCCTTGTCATTGGTCTAACACGGGGGAGACACTTGAACGGCCACTCTCCAAAACTATTCGTTCCGTTGTAAAGGTCTTGGAAAACCTTTTAATCAATGCCATGGAGGGGACGGATGTGAGTGATCTCGAACGTAGGGGTCTGCTGCTGTACCAGGCAGCTCCTGACATCGCTCTGTAGAGAATAGGTAGCGAGTATATTGCTCGATTGAGATAGATGTGTCCTGATCTACTAAATCCGCGGAGGATCGACGAAGAAACTTTCCTTCCACCTCACAAATCTCGATCTATGATGATCCTCGTCTACTCTTCCCGTAAGTCATGGAACTTCCATAGTACTATGAAAGCTAATGAATATCTCAAAAAAGCATCATTGAAACGCGTCGCCTCTCTTTGTATCAACTAAACGCATCCCTACAACGCGTCCTGCAACGCGTCCTGTTATTAAATCTCAAGTGCGCAGATCTCGGGTGCATACCCGTTCTTCCCTGTGTCCTTTGCCATACCCACTACCCCACCCATTCACGCGTCAAAGGTACAGAGCCGACCACTCGACATGTAATCTCTGACCCATGCTCTCCAGATGCCTTCAGAATGGACCACGCCCGACCAAAAGGCCTTCCTTATGGAAGAGCTTGTCTCGTTCAAACGTATCGGTGGCAAGCATTATACCAAGCATTGGCCGACTCTCTTCCGCAGGTGGTCGGAGAAGTGGCCAGAACGTCTGACCGCGCTGCCAGGTATTCCTGATGACGCTGACCTTACCGACCAGCAGAAGGAGACCCTGACTGCGGCCATCTTGAAGCGCCAAAAGCAGCTTCGCGCTTGGATGCACTGGCATGCAGGGGCCGGTCAGAACCGCTCTGTCAACAGCAAGGCCGTGAGTGTCGTTAATGCTCTCCTGAAGCCCAAAACACGCATCAAAAAGCCCTGGGAGATCTACTCCAAGCGCTACTTCTCAACCCGCATCCAGCCTGCCATCCCAGCTGGCACCCCAATCGCCGAAGTCAGTGGAAGAATCCGTCAACTCTTTGAGGACGAGTCGGCTGAAATCAAGGAGGAAATTTATACACTCTATGAACAACAGAAGCAGGACCACAAGCGACAGGGCAGCCATGATAAGGAAGGCGAGTCCGACGAGTCTGACAACAGCCAGGAGGACGTCAAGTTAGATCCCTCAGTTGTTCGCAGGTAGGGACTGGCATTGTACAAACCTTGATCTGCGCTGACGCTTCATCCTGGGCAGTAATGTCCAACAGTGCGGGGCCGCTCTTCAGCGAATCCTAGAGCATCTAAGCGTGCAAACCAACGGATGGAGCTTTACGGTCTTGATGGGCGGCCCTGATCCTCTTGATCCGGAAGGGGGGAATGTTATCACAAGGTCAGCGTCCACTTGTGGTGTCTTGTCAAGTTTGTGACTTACCAAATATCGACGTAGTCTGCATGTTGGGAAAACAAAGGGTGGATATGACTTTGCCAACGTGTATCCCAACTTCGACACTGAGGTAGTACAGGCATATGGCGAGTTTCTGGCCGAAGTCTTCAGTGAGTTAATAGTTCTTTCTGTCTGTGGTTTGTCACTTACCATCAGTAACACAGATCGTGAGTCCATGAGCGACGACATAGGCAACTTGGAGTCCAAGGGTACCAAGCACGGCAAAGGTGATGACGAGGGCGATGGCGACGACAACGACGACAAGGGATGTGAAGACGATGGCAGCAATGACAACGATATGTCAACTGGTGTTGAGCCTAAGCATGGCGAGGAAGGTCAGGTGGTGGAGGTAGACAACGCAGCTGAGGGTGCAACGGATGTGGGCGGAGGATCGGTCTCATTGGTGAGTTCTTATAGTGTTTCCCGCATCCCAATGCAGTAACGCTGAATCGTCTTGCAAACCAGCACCATACCGCAACTGGCACACAATGTCTTGCAACATCTGACAATGGCACATCCCTCATCCTTTCCGAAGCAGCCGCGTTCCCCACGAATCCTGGTATGCCAATCTCCGAAGCCACCCCCTTACCGACGCATCTTGCAACACCTGCACTCACTCTTGCCACCTCTGCACCGGCGCATCTTGCAACATCCACGCCCCATCCTGCCTCACCTCCCCATGGTTTCGCAACATCCGTTCAACACTTTGCGGCCCCTCCTCAAGGTCTTGCAACAGGATCCGGTCCCTTTGGCACTACCAGTTCTTCCTTCACAGACCTGTTGTACGACAATACCTGGTCTTTTTCTGGAGTTGGGAACTCCTGGAATGGCACATATGCACCAGCATCGCTTCAAGGTCCGACCGCTTCGGGACCCGCGTCACTGAACTACACGTTCCCCACTACCACTCCTATGCCAGCGTCTTGGCCCGCCATCGCCTCGAATTCAATGAGTGGTTGCAGTGACCTTACTCAAGGTCTCGGCTTGCAGCCATTCGCTCAACCTCAGTTTGATTTCAGTTCTTTAGTCCAATTGCCCCTTCCTACACCAGCGGGCACAACTTCTCCCCCTGCGCCGCAATCTCTCACTCTAGAGCAAATGGTGCCACCACCATCCGATTCTCGTACTCTCCGGGCCCTAACCAATATTTCCATTCAGCCAGCAACCCCACTCTCCCCCACTGAGCCCGGTGTTGTCAATCTTCCTGCTCAGGCAGTTCCGGCAGAAGATAGTGCAACCTCTGCTTCTCTTGGGAGGTCGAAGCGAAAACCAATCCCATCCCTACGCGAGCAGCGTGACAACGCTATTGGAAAGGAGAATATAGCTCCTGCGCCAGTGAAAAGTGTCAAAGGTAAAAAGGGCAAGCGAGCAGCAGATGCTGATATCGGGGACGTTAGCGCACCCAAGACCAAGTAAGTTTGTTCATTTTCTCTTTTCTCGTCAATTTGTTAAGCAATCGCAGGAAACACAAGGCTGCGAAATGAAACCACCAAACATCTATCACTTATCTACATCGTCTCGCAGTCTTGGTGAACATCTGTACATACATTTGTACTTCTAGTAGTCAATCCCATGATTTTTCTCGTCTTGACACATGTGAGAGTAAGAAGCACGAACTCGTAACGGGGTGGTATTGCAAAGGGGCGGGTAACATGACGGTATTACAGGTATCATAGTATACAAGTATCAAATACTAACGCCTGGTTGTACAAGGGGGTGATTTAGTGGACAACAGAACGGTATTGCAACGGGCGGATTGTATTGCAATGTGGCCAGTAAAGGAATGGTATTGCAAGATCAGGTACTACTCGCAATGATGCGGGAGTGGGTAACAGCGCAGCGTCGCAAAGAGGCGGGTGGCTGCGCCAGAGGGTATTGCAAAATGGGAAATGGCAGGCAATCGTGCGGTATTGCAAAGAAGGGGGATGCAGGTCCGTATGGCCACGGGACAGGCGATGCACTCATCTTGCAAGTGGGCGGGTAATTGTACGGTACTGTGAAGAAGGGGGGAGGATGGTATTGCAACAGGACGGGCAATCCAATTGTCTTGCAAAAGGGCGGGACGGTATTGCAAAAGGGCGGCGGGACGGTATTGAAACGGGATGGGCAATGCGATCGTGTTGCAAAATTGGCGGGTAATCCCGCATATCGCAGAGAGGTAGGTGGCAGGATGGTATTGCAAAAGGGCGGCGGTATTGCAAAGAAGGCCGGGGAGCGGGATCGCATTGAAACACGGGATGGGCAATGCACTCGTCTTGCAAGAGGGTGGGTAAACTGTGAAGAAGGGGGGAGGACGGTATTGCAACGGGACAGGCAATTCAATTGTCTTGCAAAAGGGCGGCGGGACGGTACCGGAATGGGACGGGCAATGTGATCGGCTTGCAAATGGGCGGGGTGGTATTGCAACGGGATGGGCAATGCGATCGTGTTGCAAAATTGGCGGGTAATCCTGCATATCACAAAGAGGTAGGTGGCGGGATGGTATTGCAAAAGGGCGGCAGTATTGCAAAGAAGGCCCGGGGAGCGGGATCGTATTGAAACAGGATGGGCGATATTGCACTCGTCTTGCAAAAGGGCAGGCATTGAGACGGTGTTGCAAGAGAGTGGGCAATCACATGTACGCGTACTGTATTGCCAAGGAACAAGCAATGGCCCGGGCTGGTTTTGCAAAGAGGCATTGCAATGCGGTTGCACGGTATTGCAATGTTCAAGTGTGTATCATATTGCAAAGGGCGGGAAATGGACGATATTGCAAAGAGGCTGGTATTAGGATGGTATTGCAAAAGAGACACCAGGGTTGTATTGTAGAGCATGCTGTATATTGCAAAGTTCTTCGATGAGAAATATGATCGCTTTTCATGCAATATTGTACGTTGGATCGCTACCATACAATCATGCAACAACTTTCCACTATAGCCTGCGACGTAATATTTCAATCCGTACCTGTGCCATCACCTCCTAGCGTGCCAAATGGAGCTTGCCGCCTTGGATTTTGGCCCTAACTAGATGAACTGAGTCAAGTCGCCAAATATCGGAAGATATGTAAATATACTTAGAAGACCAAGGATAGACTTCTCTTCCCTCTCTTTTAAGGTACCGTCGCCCATCGTGTCATTCGGCCTTCTAAACGAGCTTCCAGTGTGGCGTCTTATCGACCATAGGAATGCCTGAGTGAGCACAAAGAAGAACACTTCGAGGTCTTGGCTCCATTGACACCGCCAGAGGCGTCAAAAACTTCCGTTAGGACCAAGGCCGGTTACCATCCAGTGAGCCAAAATCATGAGAAAACCCGGCTAGGCCAATCGTGTCGGGACCAGACGACTTTGGTGGGAGCCGGCGACCATCGGGCCAGAGAGACTTCATACGAGACACTATGATTCATCCTAGGTTCCGTGTCAGGTCAGTCTATCACGAAACATCGATCACATACCAACTTTGGACTTGAATATTTGAATCAGTGACTTGCAATGTGTCTATTTAACACGCTGCGGGAATACGCGGACCTCGTCAATTGGCATGGTAGCGACCAGCAACGAATCCATATTGAGAGTTTATGCTATCCATACCTTTGTTCGGTACTGGCAGTGCAAGTTCATAGCAGGAGCATATGCTACGATGCCGTATGTGGTGCAGCGTACCTAAAAATGTGGCGGGAATAAGTGTGTACCTGAGTGGCAAGAACGCACCAGAACTTACCAAAAAACAGATGGTGCCTATCACAGGTTTTGGGAAATAATATTTTGCCACGTTGGGGCGAAGGTATTGTACATAAACTGAACCATTGAACACTGAAGTTAAATAAATTGTGAATCGCGGCGTTGCTGAAAGCAAGAGTCGACGCTCTCCGTTCTGTATCCTGATAGGTCTCTTCAGCGCGGGTCCATGCAAAACATGATAAAAGGAAGTACTTACTAACCTATGGTAACGAGCCTCGGCAGTGTCGGCGCTGGCACGAAGACAGGCTGGAGGGACAAACAATAGCATACGATGAGGCTGTCTCGTTATCCAACCAAAGGGAACAACGGAAGGTGTTCCTGGTCGTAGGTCATCTCAGTATCCACGGAATCGCGGAAACCAATAAGTATCCATCAGAACATCTCACTGACTCGTAGCGTCACCGTCCCACCCTTCATCAAGTCTGTCCTCTGTTTCTGCGTCGGAAAATCGCCCGGAACACCACGAGCGTATGCTGGAAGTTGATGACCCAGCCTCATACAACTTGATACCCACCTTCATAAATGACATTCTCGAGACGCTGGATAGGGAACATCAAGATAGTGTCGCTGACGATCTTGCTTCCATTTGAACTCAAGCAGCAAATACCTATGTTATCGTCATGGTATAAAACCCACTTTCCTCTCCGGCACCCTTTGTCTTGCGTGGACGGCCGCTCTCTCTCAGCTTTAACTTACTCAGTGTGGTTTGCAGTATGAGCCCGGAAGTATCAGAATACCTCTCGCATTTTCCGTCCATCAAAATCGACCTCTCTTCCCCAGTACCTTCTTCATGATCTCGTCCGGTGTAAGTACCTGTTTGCGAACGTTTTGTCAATGACTCATCGGTCTCTTTCCATCCCCATGAATACTTTGAGCAGCGAGGGCGGACACGTCCATTTACACAGCGTATTGATCATTCGTAGTATTGGGATCAAAATGATAGTAAGTTGATCAGCGAGATGGTCATACAACTAACTAAAGAATGGTAGCAGGAGATGGATGTAAACTCACGGCGCTACTGTTACCCACGCAGCAAAAAGCGGCGAAAGCGTAGATCAAGAACTACGCTACAGTATGGACTGAAACGAATTCGGAACTGAATGTAGATACTTGAGAAATCTGGTCTACCCTAAGGGTATTTGCTAAGACCTTGGGTACCGTGCACAAAGGTCGGCAAACGGGACAGTGTAGAATCAAGCGATGAGTCCTCCTGCGAGTCTTGAGGAATTCCCACTCGGAATGTGATTTCATCCTGTGCTGTCGGTGCCGTCTTCGGATAATTACCTCTTGAAAGGCAATGTTGATCAGTTAGTCCAACTTGCACAACGATCAACAGTGGCGTCAATGTCTGCCAAAACAAAACAACTCAGCGCACAAAGAAGAAGGAATGACGGTCACATACGGCTACTTGAGAAGTGACGTTGATGCCGGTCGAGAAGCCAGGGCTATTCGATGCGTAGAGTACAAGGGAAATGATATTGGCACCTGCAAAGATGGCGCCAGATTCGACAACGGCATATATTGAGAGCGTATATCGATTGGTGCGTGTGGAGGTCAAAGTAGCCGTTGTCCGACCCATCCACCAGAGACGCACCGCAATTGCCATTGCGACGGACACATTGAGGGTGATAACGAGCACCCATGCTGACACAATGATGCTGGGCATTTCTGGATTATACAGGCCGACGCTCGGGCGCTCAGCTAAGGCTGTGGCTGAATAAGTGGTACCTAAGGGAAGGTTGGAGACCTGTCGAGCACAACGGGGAGATCATGTACCGATGGAAGCGGCCTCTAATATTATCTGCATGGCAATCTCAGTAAAGAGTTTTAACATAGATGAGCTTGATGATCAATTGCCTACAGGAAATACAATGACCCTCCAGTCGTACAGGAAAACCACATAAAGTCGCCAAATCTCATTGATAACAAGTGAGCGTGTCAGCACCCATATTATCACATTGTCGTAGCTACATTAAACTTACTATAATAAAGTCTTGGACGAACACCTTCATTGTTCCCTTCAGCATAACGTTGACATAGTAGCGCACACGTATTACATACCAGAGTCTTGTAGATATTGTACTTGAGTACGCTCAGTGTGGCGTCATTGTCGAGCCAATATGTCGTGGAGTAGTCGGGTACATCTGCCGGCACATAGACGAACGCCTCGAGCAATTGTTGTAGAGATGCCCCGACATGAAGAGTGGAGAGAAGGATGAGTATTGTGGACATCACGACGAGCACCCTACCAATCGCACGCGATCAGTACTCCGCATGCGGGATGACCTTGGATCTACCATCGCAGAGTGGGGATCTTGCCTCCACGCAGGAGAATGAGCATAGACAGTGCGTACATAACGCAGCTACAAGTTCATTAATATCATTCGAAGGATTCGTTGCAGTCACCCGGACTTACTTGATGCCTGCCGATTTGCGCAGCTCATCAGTAGAAGATATACAACAATGATAATTCCAGACATACCGTACAACACAGTCTCGATCCATATCCCGATCATGGATATTTTAGCCATGGGAGGAAGGGCAGTATTCGCGGTCGCCATCTTGTCCCAACCGATGGTACGGGCATGCGATATGTCTATTTAACGTGCTGCGGGAATACTAGTACGCGGAACCCCTGAATCGTCATGGTATCCACTAGCAACGATCCATATTGAGAGTTTGTGCCCTCCAGGGGCTTTATTCGGTGCTGGCAGTGCAAGTTTATAGCAGGAGCATATGCTACGATGCCATATGTGGTGCAGCGTACTACCTAAAAAGGTGGCGGGTGCATCTGTGGCGAGAATGAATAAGGCACGCCGAGATAACGAAAAACAGATGGTGCCTAGGTTTTGGAAATAATATTTTGCCACTTTGAGGCAAAGTCGTCCTCAGCGTATACATCCAGTTAACGATACTTAACCACTTCACAGTATATCTTTCTGCGTTCTTGAAAGAACGGGCTACTTCTGCACAAGCCATTGGGGCCCTCAGCTTGCTGGAATGTGTGGTATGTGCCATTTTGTTCATCTTCTCTTGTCGTCACCCGGAATTGACATGTTCCCTCTTAGGCATTCGGGGGTGGGCCACTCGCCAAAACGACGGGGAACGCGCTGAGCACCTTGCATCTGGGTATGGCGGGACGTAGTTTGGCCCACTCACACATGTACTCCAGGATCCTACTAAACGGCACCTTTGGAAGTGGATACAGTTTGGGCCGAATCAGAACACACGATGGGCAGCGCAACGCGATAGAACGTATGAATCTCGAGTATTGGTGCGTTTCTTTGGAAATTCACGTCCCAGCTTGGGTAAACTGACTTTTGGTGGATCATAATCGTGCTTCTGTAGACCTCTCCTACGCACCAAATCGAGGGGGTTTGCAAGACGTTGCATAATGGGCTCTGGGGTACGTAGGCCGTGGAGATTGATAGTGATCTGTGCTGACCAACAAAGAAGTAATCGTACGTCACAAGCGTCGTAAACAGCCAAGCTGCGCAAAAAAAGAGCGTCCAGGATTGGATTCGGAAGAAAAACACTTCATGCTTGATGGCTCACCGTGTGGGTCCGCAAAAGACACCGGAAAGGATGGCGAGGATGGCGAGGATGGCGAGGATGGCGCGGATGACGGTGGTGACTGCACCCGTGCAAACACATCTGTGAAATGTCGTTCCCGTTCGACATGCCAGTGGGCCTGTACGGATGTTGGTTGCTCACCATGAATGCCGATGTCGACGATGCCATGGACTCCATGCCAGTTGATGTAGGACGGTTCTTTGTTCGCTCTGTTGTCGTAGGTCAGTATCAAGGGTATGCATCGTTGCTTCTGCGCACTTGACGAAGGCATTCAGTCCAACGAAAAAGCCAACCACGGCGAATGCAAAAGAAAGGAACAATGAACACCGTCTCTCGACTTCAAGGGTCCCCGAGGCAGACATCACTCAAGCGAGGGAGCCAGTCCAGAAAGGAACGTCAACGACGGTGCTTGTCGAGGATTTTAAAGGCAAATTTCATCTTCCAAAGTAGGGAAACCGTTGACCCATATCCATGGCCCGGTGACCTCTGAGTCACGAAAACCTGGACAATATTGATAGTCCAGGCTCCAGGCACATACTGATGATGATGTACAACGCGTGGGCGGAATGCATTGAACTTCCGATGGCTAACCTTCATCTACACTTGGTGATTCTCCTGGCTAGCCTCTTTCTTTATACGGTGATGCGACGTTTCTACGAGACAGGGCGACAACTTCTGAGGAGTCGAGTGCCAGGTTCAACTTGGTCGCCGCGGGAAATACACTACTTCATCACCGCAAAGGTCTTCAGTGTTTCAATTCATGACAGCTTAAGATACTCACCAGATCGGGAAATCACTCAGAACCATGGGATAAAACAGCTTTGCGTGGTGTACCCTGCTTATGCAAGAGTTGTCGATGATAGGTACTACGCGTCAGCGATGACGGTGGATACATCTCGCCCGAAACGCCCGAAACGCAAGGGGACCGCGATACAATGCTCACCAGCTAGTACTCCATGCCACTTCGATTACCGTCTCAGGTCCATCTCATCTCGAAGTTCGGACACAATCTTTTTCACGAGAATTGAAAGCACGATCTGTATATATAGGTCAACGTTCAACAAAAACAGACGACATCGATCGACAGAGGGTGCAAATACCTCGTATTTGGCTATCACGAATCCCCCACCATGGTATGTCCTTGGCTCATCGATGAAGGGGAATACCGTCTCCCCATATCCAGCGTTCGGGCTTGAACTCCTTGGCATCGAGACTCCAGAGCAGTGTCGTCGAGCAAATCGTGGACAGTACTGAAACAGGAGAGTAGGTCCAAATTGCGACTGCCAGTGAGATGTGGTGGTATATTATTATTTAATACCTCTTGCTGTAAACTTCGAGACCAAGAAATGTAATAGATTGATAAGAGGCATACTGTAATACAAAGATTATCACAAGTTAGACCACGATGTGAAAACATATTGGGCACCAACTTGGGTTCGTATTCTGCCTGGGATTCCATCCGGCTAACCATGAAATGTTCTCCGTGGTCTCTTCCAGTGTTAATACTTGCTTCTCAACCTTTTGTCCATTACCTCATTGCCCTAGTCCTCTTCCATTTTCATGAACTCTTGAGCAGCAAGAGCAGACACTTCGATCAGAGCCGGAAAAATTCGAGTACAGAGATCATTGATCATTTGTGGTTACTAGGATCGAAACAATAGCATGTTGACCAGCGAGATGGTCGTACCACTGACTAAAGAGTGGTAGCAGGAGGAAGGATGTAAACTCGTGGTGCTAGTGTTACCCGGCAACGTTTGCTGGTGGCCTGGCAGTGACAAAAGCAGCGAAGGCGTAGATCAAGAACTACGCTTGCGACGAATTCAGAACAGAATGTAGATGCTTGAGTGTAGTATGAAGTGATAGGTATTGCTGTGAGTCTTGAGGGATCTCCACTGGGAATGCGATTTCATCCTGTGAGCACCGTTCTCGAACAATTACCTCTTGAAAAGCGATGTTGACCAGTTAGTCCAACTTGCACAATGATCAGGAGCGGCGTCAACGTCTGCCAAAACGAAACAACTTAGAGCACAAAGGAGAAGGAGTAGCGGTAAACACATACAGCCAGTTGAGAAGCGATGTCGACTCCGGTCGAGAAGCCAGGGTTATTCGATGCGTAGAGTACAAGCGAAATAATATTGGCACTTGCAAAGATGGCGCCAGATTCGACAACGACATATATTGAGAGCGCATATCGATTGGTCCGTGTGGATGTCAAAGCAGCCATTGTCCGACCCATCCACCAGAGACGCACCGCAATCGCCATTGTGACGGACACATTGAGGGTGATATCGAGCACCCATGCTGATATAGTGAGACCAGGCACTACTGAACCATAGGGGCCGACGTTCGGGTTCGCAGCTATGGCCGTGCCTGAATAAGCGACACCTAAGGGGATGTTGGCGACCTATCCAGCACAACGGGGAAATCATGTACCCATGGAAGCAGCCTCCAATATTATCTGCGTGGCAGTCTCAGTAAAGAGTTTCAACGCAGATGATGTTGATGATCAATTACTTACAGGAAATACAATAGCCCTCCAGTCGTACAGGAAAACCACATAAAGTCGCCAAATCTCAATGATAACAAGTGAGCGTCTCAGCACCCATATTATCACATTATTGTAGTCACATCAAACTTACTATAACAAAGTCTTGAGCAAACACCTTCATTGTTCCTTTCAGCATAACTTTGGTATACTAGCACACAAGTATTGCATACCAGAGTGTTGTATAGATTGGTCATGAGCGACCTCAGCGTGGTGTTATAGTCGAGCCAATATGTCGTGGAATAGTCGGGTACATCAGCCGGCGCATAGACGAACGCGTCGAGCAATTGTTGTAGAGATGCCCCGACGTAAATGGTGGCGAGAAGGATGAGTATCGTGGACATCACGACGAGCACCCTACCAATCGCATGTGATCAGTGATGTGCTACACATGTGGGATGACGATGACCTTGGACCTACCATCGCAGAGTGGGGACCTTGCCTCCACGCAGGAGAATGAGGATACTCAGTGCGTACAGGACGCAGCTACAAGTTCATTAATACCATTCGAAGGGTTCGTTGCAGCCCCCGGACTTACTTGACACCTGCCAATTTGCGCGCCTCATCAGCAGGAGATATGCAACAGAGATAACACCAGACATACCGTACAACACAGTCTCAACCCATATCCCGATCATAGATATTTTACCCATGGGAGGAAGCGCAGTGTTCGAGGTCGCCATCCTGTCCCAACCAATGGCACGGACATGGTGCAATGCGGCTATTTAACGTGCTGCGGGAATACGCGGAACTCGTGAATCATCGCGGTAACTGCACCAGCACCGGTCCATGTCATGGACCGTGAGGCGATGTGTTTGGGTTCGGTGGTTCATAGCAGCGGTTTTTTGGGGCACAGCACACTACTGCCAGCTATAAATGTGTAGAGATTTCTTCCGGTTCCCATTCCCATCATGATTATATAAGCACTATCTCATCGGCGGTTGGAAACGTTCAGAGGTCACTCTCACTTCGGCCTCCGTAGGTTCGCGGCGCAAACCTCAGACTACCTAACCATGGGAGTCTGTACAGTGTGTAATCGTAGTGAGTGTGTCAGACTACCTCGGCCTTATCTTTGCACTAATTATATCAGCTGCTTTCGGCTGCGGGGAACAAAGAATCATCCATCCCTGCCCCCTTCCTTTTAGGGGCTGACATGATCTGTTATAACCACCCGGACTCCGTGGTCTACAGCTTTTCTGACCGCTTGACCTCCATTGCCTCTTTGTGAGCTACCAACCTTTCGAAATAGAACATGGCACCTGGAATTTCATTCGAGCAGAGCCCGAGTGGTGTAACCTATCCTCCCCTTGACGGATCTTTGTATATCAATGCCCTCCGCCACATCTCCCATTTGGAATTCTACCGCGCATGTCAGCGCGTCGCTCATGCCGTCCGCCCCAGCCGGAAGGGCCCTGACAACGACTATTATCGCTATCATCGCCAACTGCGACACCATTCTCTACCAGGCACTCGTGATGGGTGTGATTTATGCCGGTCTCATTGTGTGTACCCACTTTAACCCAAGGATAATCGGAGGATTTTCTGACCTTGTTTTTAAGCCCTTCCCGATGTTGCCTCGCAATTCACCAGCCGCTGTGGCAAATATGATGCAAATGCCCGGTTATTGCCGTCGATTGATTGCAACACGGCATTCGCTAGGGTCACTTCTGGACGAAATCAGTGCAGAGGTCGCCGACCTTCAGATGGAGGATGCGCCCACCCTCGCCTACGCATACCCATACCTCGGGAATGAGACGGGGAGTGCTGCATTTGTACCCTATCCAAAGGCGAAGGAGCGACCTCTCCAAAACGACATCTTGTACTACGTCCATTCATCGGGCAGCACCGGATTCCCGAAACCCATCCCGATCACGAACCTCACCGCTATTGACTTTTGCATCACGCGTGGGTATTTCTTTGATTCAAAACGTCCATCTGATCTCATTCGAGATCAGCGACAATACAAGATCACGTCAATTTCCCCAAGCACATGACAATTGGTGCTGCCTCTCTTCCTTCCTTCCACATGATTGGCACGCTTTTACACCTGTTTTATCCCGTTGCATCGCTCAAGAGCATAGCTATATTCCCCCCCACTTCCTATCATGATCCGACAATAGCCCCCATCATACCGAACCCACAGAATACGATCGAGGTCGTCCAATCGACCAACTCGAACTCGATCATGGTCGTGCCCGCGTTTTTGGAACAATGGGTTACTTCTACACAAGCCGTTGATGCTCTCAGCTCGCTGGAATATGTGGTGTGTGCCGTCATGTTCACTTTCTCTTGTCGTCATCATTGAGATGCTCTCTCTTTGGCTTTCGGGGGTGGGCCTCTCGCCAAGAAGACGGGGGATACGCTGGTGGCAGCTGGCGTCAGCCTTCAAGGTGTATATGGCGGGACGGAGTTTGGCCCGCTCACCCATGTACTCCGGGATCCTACTGAATGGCACCTTTGGGAATGGGTACGGTTTGGGCCGAATCGGAACATACGATGGGTGGCGCAGGGCGATGGAACATAGAATGTCACGTCTTGGTGCGTGTCTTTTAGGAATTCACATCCTCACTCGGGTAAACTGACTTTTGGTGGATCATGATCTGTAGACCTGTCCTACGCACCAGCTCTCTGTCGAGAATCTTGCAGACGTAAAAGGCTATGCGACTTCGGATGTGTTTGTCAAACATCCCGCCGTTGAAGGGCTGTATAAAATGTATGTTTTTGACACATGGTTTCTGGTGTCTCACTGTTCTCATTGCTGTGATGTCACGGTGTGTAGCGTCGGAAGACTCGACGATGTCCTGATTCATTCTTCGGGAGAAAAGACGGTTCCGGCACCGATAGAGACCGTTATCGGAGCGAGTCCCACGCTCTCCGGTGTTTGCATGTTTGGACGTGGTCGTAACCAGACAGGGGTGCTCGTGGAACCTAGACCAGAGTACGCGATCGATGTTACAGATGACAAACAGGTCGCTGAATTCAGGAACAAGATTTGGTGTGTAGCCTTCCTATTTATCATACGAACTCAAACTGACACTAATTGTCAGGCGGGAAGTGGATGAGGCTAACAAGGAGACGCCTCCGTTCAACCGGATCTTCAAAGAAATGATATTGGTAACGAGTAAAGAAAAACCCATGTTGCGCACTGGCAAGGGGACGGTGATCAAGAAGGCGACGACGAAGTTGTATGAACAAGAGATAAGTGCACTGTAAGCGTCGAGTCTCTTTCTGTCTCATCCACGTCCGCCCTTATTGTTGTGGAAACCTACATAGGTGTGCGTCTGTGGAGGCGAGTGCTAAAGCTGGGACCGACGTCCCGCTACCTCCGACCTGGTCTCAAATTGAGGTTGAGAACTGGCTGCTGGTACATGCCATGGCCGTTAATGCGGGTAAACCCATCGAAGTCGACATGGACGTGTTTGAACAGGGATTCGACAGGTCTGCTTATTCCCCCATCTTCGTCATGCGACCTTGACTCAATGACGCACACAGCTTGTCCTCGACCTTCCTCAGGAACCGCGTTATCGGCTCGCTTGCCGCGTCCTCGCACGAGGCGAATCAAGCTGCAGCGTCTCGGGTTAGCCAGAACGTCATCTTCTCGAACCCGACACTTCGGCTCCTTGCCAGGCATTTGGTTCGACTTTTGACTGGCGAGGACACTTTTCCCACTCCCGCCCCAGATCCCACAGCAGAGATTGAGGCCATGATTACTAAGTACTCTGTCGGCTTGGGAGGTTCCCCCATCGCCACGTTGTTTTATTGACCGGTTCGACGGGTGGGCTGGGTTCGTATCTGCTTGCGTCCTTCTTGAGCCACGAAGACGTTGCCATCGTGTATGCCTTCAACCTGCCTTCCAAGTCGGGTGCGATCAAGCAAAGGCAGCGCGCCGCGTTCGAGGACCGTGGACTCGACATGTCCGCCCTCGATTCGGAAAAGCTGATCTACATCGAAGGCGACGCGGCGCGACCGAACCTGTCGCTCGACCATCAGACTTGTGGCAATATCCGCGTTTCGGTGACGGTGATCGTACATAATCATAATGCGTGGCGCCTCGATTTCAATCTCGCGCTCTCGTCGTTTGAGTCGAACGTGAGGCCACCTGACGCATCCGACTTTGAAGTTGCCGGCTCGGCGACCTTTGCGACGGACATTGCGCAGCGAGTGAGCAAGACGATGCGTCATCTCGTACCGCTCTCGGCTGTGGACGCGGTATGGTGAGTGGACTATTGGGCATCGGCGGGAATGTTTGCGGAGCGGGGGCGTCCGATCGGAGTGTAGACGTCCCGGATTATCCCAGAAAGGGTTTGAAGGTGTGCTAGTCGTCCCCGAATTATTAAAACACGGATGGGATGGAATGATCTAGACACTGTCACACGGATGAACAGTCTTGATCTCCGGCGATCCGGTCGGGTGGTCATTTGTTCGAATCTATGTGTGATCGAGGCGAAGGCGATAGCCGACACATACACGCGAATGTTATAGTAAATAATGGATGCATCGATGAACCGCGGTGTTTCATTGAAGTAGTACATAGCACGGAGGGTAAATTTCCCGGAATACCACGAGCGTATGCTGGAAGCTGATGACCCAGCACCACCCCCATACAACTTGATACCCGCCGTCATAAATGACATTCTCGAGACGCTGGATAGCGAACAGCAACACAATGTTGTCGCTGACAATCTTGCTTCCTTGAACTCAAGCAGCAAATACCTATATTATTGTCATGGTATAAAACCCACTTTGCTCTCCGGAAAGCTTTGTCTTCTGTGGACGGCCGCTCTCTCGAAGCTTTAACTCACTCGGTGTGGCCCGGGTTTACAGTATGAGCCCCGGGAGTATCAGAATACCCCTCGTCTTTTCCATCCATCAAAATCGACCCCTCTTCCCCAGTACCTTCTTCACATGATCTCTTCCGGTGTAAATACCTGCTTATGAACGTTTTGTCAAGGACCTCGGTCTTTTTCCACCCCCATGAATACTTTGAGCAGCGAGGGCGGACACTTTCATTGCACAGCGCATTTATCATTCGGAGTATTGGGATCAAAACGATAGTATGTTGATCAGCGAGATGGTCGTAAACTAACTAAGGAATGGTAGCAGGTGGAAGGATGTAAACTCACGGCGCTACTGTTACCCACGCAACAAAAAGCAGCGAAGCGGCGCAGATCAAGAACTACGCTACAGTATGGACTGAAACGTATTCGGAACAGAATGTAGATACTTGAGAAACCTGCTCTGCCCATAAGAGCATTTGGTAAGACATCACAAAACATGAGCACCGTTCGCAGCGTTCGGTAAATGAGACACTGTAGAATCAAGTGATGACTCGGAGTCCTGCTGCGAGTCTTGAGGAATCCCCACTCGGAATGTGATTTCATCCTGTGCTGTGGGTACCGTCTTCGAATAATTGCCTCTTGAAAAGCGATGTTGATCAGTTAGTCCAACTTGCACAACGATCAACAGTGGCGTCAATGTCTGCCAAAACGAAACAATTCAGTGCACAGAGGAGAAGGAATGACGGTGAACACATACAGCCAGTTGAGTAGCAACGTCGACTCCGGTCGAGGCGCCAGGGCTAGCCGATGCGTAGAGAACAACCGCAATGATATTGGCACTTGCAAAGATGGCGCCAGATTCGACAATGGCATATACTGAGAGCGCGTATCGATTGGTCCGCGTGGACGTCAAAGAGGCCGTTGACCGACCCATCCACCAGAGACGCACCGCAATCGCCATCGTGACGGATACATTGAGGGTGATATCGAACACCCATGCTGATATAGCGAGGCTGCGCACTAGTGGGCCATACGCGCCGACGCCCTTGCGTGCAGTTATGGTCATGGCTGAATAAGCGGTACCTAAAGGGATGTTGGCGACCTGTCGAGCACAACGGGGAGCTCACGTACCGATGGAAGCGGCCTCTAATATTATCTGCATGGCTCTCAGTAAAGAGTTTCGACACAGATGAGCTTGATGATCAATCACCCACCGGAAACACAATAACCCTCCAGTCGTACATGAAAACCACATAAAGTCGCCAAATCTCATTGATAACAAGTGAGCGTGTCAGCACCCATATCATCACACTATCGTAGCTACATTGAACTTACTATAATAAAGTCTTGGACGAATACCTTCATTGTTCCCTTCAGCATAACTTTGGCATACTAGCGCACAAGTACTGCATACCAGAGTCTCGTAGACATTGTACTTGAGCACGTTCGGTGTGGCATCATTGTCGAACCAATATGTCGTGGAGTAGTCGGGTACATCTGCCGGCACATAGACGAAGGCGTCGAGCAATTGTTGTAGAGATGTCCCGACATGAACAGTGGCGAGAAGGATGAGTATCGTCGACATCACGATGAGCACCCTACCAATTGCGCACGATCAGCGTTGTGCTATTGATGTGGGATGACCTTGTACCTACCATCGCAGAGTGGGGACCTTGCCTCCACGCAGGAGAACGAGCATAGACAGCGCGTACATGATGCAACTACAAGTTCGTTAATATCATTCGAAGGGTTCGTTGCAGCCACCCGGACTTACTTGACACCTGGCGATTTGCGCGGCTCATCAGCGGGAGATATAACACACAGATAACTCCAGACATACCGTACAAGACAGTCTCAACTCATATCCCGATCATGGATATTTTGGCCATGGGAGAAAGCGCGATATTCGTGGTCGCCATCTTGTCCCAACCGATGGCGCGGGTATGGTGCAACGCGTCTATTTATGTCATCCATGCCATATGAGCTTTGTTCAGTTCTGGTAATACAAGTTCATGGCAGGATAAGATGCGCCGGGATAGGGAACTTACCGAAAAACAGATGGTGCCCGGGTTTTGGGAAATGACATTTTGCCACATCATGATTGAAGCAAAGTGAGGCACGAGCGGAGCTAGATGCACTCTAAACGTTGAGCTTCTTTCTGCCTCATCCATATCCGCCCTTATGGTTCTGGAAGCATACACAGGTATGCGTCCGTAGGGGCTGTCCCGCTGCCGACGACCTGGTCTCATATTGAGGTTGAGAACTGGCTTCTGGTGCATGCTACGCCCGTTAATGCGGGAAAAGCTATCGAAATCGACATGGACGTGTTTGAACAGGTCTACTTATTCCCCGGGTCCCCCATCTTCGTCATGCGACCTTGACCCAATGACGCACACAGCTTGTCCTCGGCCTTCTTCAGGAACCGCATTATCTTGCCGCGTCCCTGTACGAGGCGATTCGAGCTGCAGCGTCTCGGGTTAACTAGAACGTTATCTTCTTGAACCAGATACTTCGGCCCCTTGCCATGCATTTGATTCGACTTTTGACTGGCGAGTCACTGGAGGGCACCTCTCCTACTTCCGCCCCAGATCCCACAGCGGGGATTGAGGCCATGATTTCCAAAAAATCTGTCGCCTTGGCAAGGTCGACGATGGCATTTCGCCGGCGCGGAGGTTCCATTGCCACGGATATCAATAAATAACGCTTGCTTAGTCAGCAGCGCAAGTGAGTGTCTCGGTTCAAGTTTCCTTCAACTCCACGTTGTTGTGCAGAGCGTCAATAATCAAAGTACCATCCACCTGGGCCCAATTTCTATATTTTTCTCCAATTGATTCTTTCGAGCCAAGTTTCATGACCTCTCTTGTATCCAGGATGTTGCCGCATCTGCCAGCGAGCCCGGACCGTCCCGTCACTGGCGTGGCATGACAGAATCGCTCCCCTTCTCAAACGATGGTTCACTATTTGAATGTGAATCGATTGACGATGGTGCGCCTATGCATACGCATCTCGCGGGGTCTACCGCATCCGATGGAGCTTATCGCGCACCCCCTTTTTTCTTTTTACTGGTCCTGGACTCTGATCGGTGTTGAGTCGCGCCACAGTCAATTTGGGCGTCAGACGATTAAAGGGTTCATCTGTTCTCCCGTCCTCCCCTCTGTCCCTGCTTGCAGCGTAGGTCCCCAATGCCCATGCGAGATTTTACCCTGGGGAGTCCGCGCCAAGTGCAGCCCTGCGCAGCGTGGGACCATGATGCCAATCCCTGTATCCGCGATGTACGACAATAGTCCCGCTTACGGGGGCCGGCAATGCTAGTACATGGGATCTCCGGGGGTGATGGAATGGCAACGTACTTGCAGTTGAATATGACAAACGTGACGAGGCAAGGGTTCGAGCTCAGAGTTGCGCTCACCTGGTCCGGGTATGATGTTGAACCAACCACAAGGGACGACCGGCCCGTTTCAAAGAATAATTCAGATCCCATGGTGATCCAAAAATACGGCTGACACCACTGGCAGGAATGACAATGACCGGCGGCCCGGATAAGTATAAACGACATGTTACGGCTGGCATCATTCCACTGGCAGCATCCCACGCTCGCTTCCCTGCAACAATCGTAATCACACAGCAAGTCACGCCACGAGTTGAGCAAGTGACGGGATTCGTTATCATACAGCAAGTGCCTACAATGAGTTTAGCGATATATGATTGATTATCAAACTTTATAAACAGCGTGATGAACGGGGTAACGTTGACACTGGCTTGCCGAGAAGTTGAATAATGATCGATTGATCGATGGAAATGTATCAGAGACAAAAGAACGGACATATGTCGGCGAGCTGTAAATAGAATGTTCTGATACTGAGTGGTAACCTGTGGTAACATGGTCTTGGCGAAATATGTACGACCTCCATTTGACAAGCCGCATTTTGCCGCACGACTTGGCTTTCCGCCGGGACCCTGGCCTGTCTAGTCAACCGAGTGCACATGTAACCTGCCGCCGGCTTGAACGTGGAACACGTGTCTTGTTACATTTCGAATCTCGGTCTGATGCGGACGGTCGATGACGAGTTCAATGGACAGTCATGCATTCATGCCGGACCTACCAACACATTCGAGTTATCCAAATCGGTCGCGTTTGTCCACTAGGCGAGGTTTCCAATCCGTCATCGTCCTTACACACCAGTATATCCATGGTACACACACAACAACCCATCTCCATTCCACCCTTGACCTAATACAGACCAGGAACCATCCGATATCTCACCCTTTGCGAATAGCGATCCCACTCCTCCCGAAAGCGCTCCTGCAAGAGCGCATCTTCGCTTCGACACCGCGCACAACCGAGCACCCACCCCAACACGTTTTGCGCCGCCCACACCCCAATGACGAGCCTCCCAAACGTCGTCTCGAGCCAGCCACAGTGGCGTGTGAACGAGCCAGGGCTGGCGATCATGAGGGACATCCCTAGCGCGCTCAGCATCCCAAACATGTACCCCGGGTGTCGGACGAGCGCGTACGGTCCGGTGGTGATGAGCTTGTGGTCCTTTCGAACGGCCAGTTGATGGGTAAAGTGGCGTCCGAGTGCGCGGAAACACCAGAGACGTCCCAGCCCACCGATGGCTGCGATGATGGAACCGAGCAAAAAGTAGCAGTTGACGCTCGAGGTGGGCAGTTGGCCAGAAAGGACCAACCGAGAGAGTACCTCGGAGGAGAGCGGGGAGGGGCAATTGACGGCGAGTACGACGAGCAACTCGGCGATGCAAGGAATGGATGCGGAGAGCTGTGGATCGGTGTGGTCAGTTCCTGAGGATCACATCGCACGTCCGTGATGAGCATACCCTGTGCAAAATCGGGAACAAGGCTGGGCATATACGTTCGTAAAAGGCGCCATGTACGCGCTCAGATTCGTCGGGAGGGGCGTTGGGAGACATGAAGGATATGTTGAAGAGCAACACGGACGGAAGGAGGATAGGTATCTTGTAGAACGACATGCTTTCCGCTGGGAGGAAATATAATACAGAGGGCAGGATGAATTCCGAGCACCTGGATGCGTGCGAGGTTTTATGGATGGCCACTTCGTACACGTGATGCCTTGAGGGAGATTGACATGATGCATGATGTCGGGCCAGATTACCGAAATTGGGGGATGTGGCCAGACTGACAGACGGCCCTGTCGTGGCGGCCTCGGCAACTCAGTCATGATGGGATGCAGTTTCTGTCAATATCACTAATCAACCTCACGCTGACTTGCCAGCCGATGTGATAATTAGATATTTCCGTGGCGGCACACGTGTTTCAGGATCCCGGAACATGCTTCGAGCCCAGCGTTTGAGATGCAGTTTCCAAAAGGACAGTCCTTGGCTGCCCAAAAAAGAAAAGAAAACTTGGGGCTGAGACATTACGCATGAAAAACGTACTGTAAGTTTGACGGCGTACCCTCTGTGGGTCCGGGCTTCAATCCGGGAGTATCGCAGCGCCCTGGATCTTCCTTACTACCGGGAACCTGTGCCTTGCGTGTCGTATGGGGGGTGCTTGGAAAGCAAGCGCCTCGTTCTAACGATGGCCACTTTTCGTGGTGATGCCCAACCTAGGGGTAGTCCAGTGAAGAAGAGAATAAAAACCAATCCGTTTTCTCCTTTACTAACAACTTACTAGATGTATGGCCGGTCACCGGCAGAAACCTTGTTTAAGGAAAAACTTTCCACGGCGAAGGATTTTGACCCCTCACAGCCACAATTCTCCCCCGTGACCTTGTAAACAAGGTAACTAATTAGGCTTTGAGGCGTCTATACCGCCCTCGCGAGTCGCGACAAGTTCTCCTTGGATTTAGCCCAGTCACTGGGCACGCTCACCTCGTTGCCGAGCGGGGGTGCCCAACCATGAAGCATGCCTGGAATATGGAACCCGCTGGAAATGGTAGGACAGTCTTGGTGATGCATCGGGCCTGGCTTGGCTTGGACCTGCCAGGGGAGAGCGCACTCTGTGTGAAGAACTTCGTCACTGGGGGACCACTTCAAGGGAATGCGACGGAGACCACTGGCATTTCATGCCACACTGGCAGTCCACTGGCATCTCGAAGATTCCGTGGCTGGCGGCGGCGCGTGCGAATTTTGCAACGCCTCGTACGTATGGTTACCTCTACACATCGATCGTGTCACGCGCGGAGCACACTTGCAGTCGAGCGAGGTATGTATGATTGGTACGCAGTACTGGACCGATTGTGGCGCAAGCTGATGTACACAAAGGTTACAAAACTCGACTTGGAAGGACGTCCATCCCGATCGTCACTCGGCCGGTCCAGTTGGTCCCCATCATCCCCAAGGTTGATTGCACTGTTCGTTACCGCCACTCGTGCACGTGCATGCAGAGACATTGTGTGTACGAGGGCGAGGTCTTGCGAATACGCCTCGTTGGTACTGGAATGTCCTGCCAACTTTGTACTGTCTTGGCGAACGTACTGACTACAGCACGCACCTCAATGTAAATCTGCCACTTACACATCTCACTGCGGTTCATCCATTAACATTTGCGTGTATGTGTCTGCTATCGCCTCCGCCTCGATCACACATGGATTCGAAATTCGGGGACGAATAGCACGCACACCATCTACTTCAACACCCCTTTGCCAC
>JBBPNN010000210.1:0-37404 GCA_038090935.1 Hortiboletus campestris
ATGTCCAACGCGTCAAGCGCAGGTCGAGAGGGAGGGTCGTCGATGGGTGACAACGATCACCATAGCACGTCGAGACGCAGTTCTGGAACTCGGTGGACCTGTCTCCCGAAGAACCATTGACCGTGCTCACTAAAAGCGCGAGGATACACGTAGAGAACAAAAACGCCTTCATGGACGCGAGAGACGAGGAGTGACTGACTTACCGGCGTTACATAAGCTTGACCTGCTTGCAACTTCCCTCTCACCAAGTACCACCAGAGTCGGGAAAAGGACGCTGCGGGGTAAGTTATCAACACCCAGAAAGGTTTCTGTAACATCCAGGCGTCCCCAGAGCTGCAGTGTTGACCTACCACACGACGTTCGAGTGGTGCTGTCGACGACGTGCATCTCGTTGTTTGTTCGTATCTCGAGCAACTCCAGGTTATCGCCGATATGGTTCGAAGCGCCCAATCCACGACCTTTTCTGCCTCCGCCTACTTTGATGACCGAGGCCCTCACGGAACAGCCCAACCCATCACCGAATATGTGAACGTAAGTCCATCCTGGCCGAGACGACGTATCCAAGCTTGAAATGAAGAAAAGCCGCATTCGCGTCCCATAGTGTCCTATTTTTTTCCAAAAGGCGTTGGCGAATATCATTATGGGGTACGCACATGCCCTCGTGCGCTTGGAAATCGGTCATTGAACGTGTTATTGTTTAGGAACGACACCCGATGAAACCGCATCGGTTGACGCTCACCAATGCGCTCGTCATGGGTTATGGTTTGGACAAGCAGATTCACCATATTTATAATCCACGTCCTGCAACGCAGGCAGAACTCGAGATGTACCACGACCACGACTATGTCGAATTTTTGTCAAAGTGAGCGTTTCAGCTTTCGGGCGGTGTACTCCCTTGCGCGAACGGCGATTACACAGGGTGACGCCGGGCAATCAAAACGATATGCGACATTTGATCGATACGTTCAACTGCGTCGAAGATTGTCCTATATTTTCTGACATGTACGATTTCTGTCGTATGTATGCTGGTGCATCGCTCGCTGGAGCACGAAAACTGTGCGCCGGCGCTTGCGACACTGCGATCAATTGGTCGGGTGGCCTTCACCATGCAAAACGAGGGGAAGCAAGCGGCTTTTGCTACGTCAATGACATTGTGCTTGCGATCCTGGAACTTCTTAGGTAAGAGGACCGACTCCAAGCGTGTCGCGGAGCCCTCAATGACTGTCCTAGATATCATCCAAGGGTGCTCTATATCGACATCGACATTCACCACGGTGACGGCGTGGAGCTCGCATTCTACCATTCGAATCGTGTCATGACCGTGTCCTTTCACAAATACACCGGTGAATTCTTTCCTGGAACAGGCAAGTTCGACGAAAACGGCGCAAACCTCGGTAAACACTTTTGCCTCAACGTCCCACTCCAAGACGGGATCGACGACGAGATGTACCTCACTGTGTTCAAAACCGTTATCGAAGACACCGTCGCCGCGTTTCGCCCGTCCTCCATCGTCCTCCAATGCGGTGCAGATTCCCTGGGCTGTGACCGACTGGGCGCATTCAATCTCTCCATCGCCGCACATGGCGAATGCGTCAACTTTGTCCGCAAATTCAACGTGCCGTTGTTGGTCCTCGGCGGCGGGGGGTACACCATCAAAAACGTCGGTCGGTGTTGGACGTACGAGACGGCCGTACTCGTCGGCGCCGAGATCCCCGACGAGCTCCCAGCGACGGTCTACGATCCGTTTTTCCGAGACTCTGAATGGAAACTACACCCCCCACTGACCGGTCGCGTCGAGAACCAAAACTCGCCTGCGTCCTTGCAGAAGATCACGATCGGCACCCGGACCAAGCTGAGATATCTGCAGGGCGCGCCGAGCGTGGCGATGCAGGAGATACCGCCCGATCTCGAGGGGCTCCTCGCGGACGAGGAGAAGACGCAGGAGGAAAAGGACGAAGAGAGCGGGACGGCGTTGGCGGGGGAGAGACGGAGCGATCGGACGATGGCGAGGAATGAGTATTTTGATGGGGAGAACGACGTGGATCCGGAGCCGTGTGCGTCGGTTAGTGTGAGGCGGTCTATATCGGCGCGGAGATCGCGGGGGACGGGGAGACGGGCAAGGGGTCGGACGAGGAGTCGGGCGAGTGCTGTCGCCGCGCGGGATGATGGGGAGGAGGATGGAGATGAGAACGGGGCGGCGTCGACAGCCAAGGCTGCGAAGCCGAGAACCAGAAGACCACGTAAGCCAAGGGGGAGAGCGGCGAGAGAGCAGGAAAAGGAAAAGGAAAAAGACAAGGAGAAGGAGAAGGATTTGACGGATGTGGATCTCGATGCTGCCGCAGGGGCTGAGTCGGGGCAGGAACCAATGACACCGATGGACTTCGACGTCGATGTATCCTGACTGGGACGGATCCTCTGCTGTTTCGAGTGTAATATGTTGTGCCTATATAATGTAGTCGTGTAGGTTAGGGATATCACTCCTTATTGTTGCGACGGTGCTAATAACTGGGGAAGAGCGCGATCGACTAGGGATATATGTCATTGATTGGTCGAGTAACTAACGTGGTCAAAATGGTGGGAGGATGATACAACTCTATAAAGTTACGCCTATGAAGGAGACTAGCACGAAGCACAACACCAGGAGCAACTGTCCTATCAAGTCCATCAGCGCAGAATGAATGGGTAGCGCGTACATGTCAGGATCCAGCCCTTTCGACCATAGATAATGCGTGAGCAATCGTGCGACATTGAGGGATATCCAAACCTGCCATGTCATTAAGAACATGTTTGAAAAGGGGAAGACCAAACACAGCGCACTCACTGCACAGCAGAAGAGACCGAGGGAAAAAATAGCGAATAAGATAGGTAATTTGAGCCAGCCGATATTATGAAGTATTGCAAGAAAGATGACTTCTATCGGCACCGTCACCAAGATGAGCGTGATCATGACGAGCCGTGATGACGGTTCCGTGTCTCTAGAATGGGAGAGATGTGATGCAGCAGCGTGCAGAGAAGTCGAAATACGCGAAATGAATATAGACCCCACACTTCCCGGTAAACCTGGGTGGATTCAGTGGTGTGGGAGGGTTGACGTAAGAAATGAACTTGCCACTAATGACGACAGCGAGCAGAGGGAATCCAGGATATCTGGAGGCAAACGTATCTAGCACGATACCAGTCCCGCAACTGATGACCATGGCACCGAAAAGTGGTGTCCAACCCTGCCATATCAGATCTTGAACCAAGTTGTTCCGTCGCACGACGACAGCACATGTTACTGCGGAGCATATGACTAGTGTCGCGATGATAAGGGGCAATACTGTGTTAACCCAGTTGATCAAAACGGAGCTAATGGCCCCTAGAAGAGACAGTGTCACTAAATCTCCAAGAAAGGATGCGACTGGCGGAGCTATGTTGTCTGGGGAGCGTGCGGTCAGATTGAGAGGAGAGGCTGCAGCGGAGATACGAACCTGGGTCACGCCCATAACGGCGACATAGTACAACGAGAAAACACATAAACGATCCAAGAAGAACGCTTGCTATACAGGCAGAGAGCATCGAAGATGCCGCGACCATGACAAATCTGACCGAATGATGAGGCCGAGGGATGGAGCAAAGTATTTTGGTGCCTACTCAACGAGTCCAGACTTGGGTAGTCCCGTGTTGATAGGCAAAGGGCGAGTTGCCCTCACGGCGAGGTGCATCGTACTATTGAATCCTGCATTCTCTGAGGGTGGAAGGGACGGAGGGTCTGGAACAAATAAGGATAAAAACATGACCACACCAGCAGCTACGCAAGCCACCACGGTTGCCTGTACTTGGAGGAGAGCCAAATTTCCAAGAATGATTTTGCGGCGACGTTTGGGATCGTCGAGTTCGCCCATGTTCGCGGTGGTGCCGAGCCTTGCAGAAAGGTTCATTTCGAGGTTTCCTTTGAGGTTCATGATGACAGGGACTATCATGATGAGCTCGCCAACTGTCCGCATGGCTTTCCAACGCTGTGGAGTGTTGGTCCAATTTCCCGACGCGCCATGCATGGGTGGACTCACCGACACGTGGTCCAAAAGTTCACCGGTGAATAAAAGGCTGACGGTAGTGAGCAGCAAGGTCGGTGCGCTCTAGGATGTCCGGTCACGCCATATAGCCTTTAAATGCGTCGGAATGTGCGCGTACCTCGAGGACGATGCTGCTCACTTGCCTCCATCCAGCAGCGTCCAACCGCTCTGTGGCTCTGGTTCCCCCCTCTGCGCCCAAGAGTGCGACATTCCCGTCATCGCCGTCGCTGATGTCGTCTTCATATTGTTCGAGGTGAGAGAGGTCACCGAGCTCAATGTCTGGCGGTGGTGGTTTGTCCTCACTCATGCTCGTTGTCGTCGAGGTCGATGAGCTGGACGTGTGATGTGCGTGATATTACATAATCAGCGACAAAACCACTGACGCTCATGATACGCTTGCTGACCGAGTAGTACAGCTCGTTCTCACCTGGCAGAATCTGACTACCAACAGCTCCCCCGCGTCGCGTCGGACGTCTTCCCCGCCGCCCGTGAGGTATCCAGCACCCGTTCCGCACTCAAGACACCACGTTTGCAGTGCCCACCGTCGTCCGACGTGCTGCCATGTCGTCCAGGCTACTGCCTTATCCCCAACCCTCTGTCTTTCGCTCTTCGCTCTTCAAAAACCAGTCCGAGACCGTACCACCCGTAGACGAGCTCGAATCGCTCCATTCCGAGCTACTACTCCTACGGCAGAAGACTCTCGAGCGCGCCAAGAAAGCAGGCGATGACCTCAAAACGATCGGGGAGTCTATGCGCCGAGCAAAGGAGAAAGCAAAGGGTAAAGCAAAAGCGATGGACAGAGTCCACCGGGAGAGCGGCCGTACGTCTTTACTCCACGTTCGCGCGCCGATGCTCATTCAGTCACCTTGTTCGTGTTATCGGGTCTCTCGCATTGTATATCTGATCTGTTTTGGGAATACGCAACGGTTGAATTCGCGCAAAAAAACACGGGTTGTGTCCTGCCTCCATGCCACACTTGATATGACGTATCTCTGTGGCATCGGTCATGTCTTGCTGGGTGTCTTGACAATCGCAGTCACGCCGCTCTTGGACGCAGATGAACAGGGATATGCCATTACAACAATAAACGGCTCTGTCAAGGCCCGACCCCCCTCATTACCGACATCAGCTCAGTCATCTGTCAAGGGGTCCCAGGATCCTCGTCGACCGTAAGCAAATCACTAACATAGTTCAATCTAACCTCCTTGTGAACACCAACCCAGACTACCCGCTGACTTGAAGCAGAAGAAGAAAAAGCGCAAACGGGAGGACGATAGTGATCCGGAAGGTGCGGCGTAAACAGTCACTGTTGATCCTCAGAATTAACCCGCGAATTCGGCAGACACTGTAAGGGCCATCAAGACAGTGCCAGCAACCCACGCCCCATCGGGTTTGCCACCCAAACCCAAGGTCATAGGTTCTACTTCAAACCATGCCAAGGCAAGTCCTGTGGGTCCATGGTTGGTGGCAGCTCTGACAAAGCCTTAGCCATCGCATTTACCCGATTTCACCGTCCCACTGCCCGTGCAACTTCTCCCTGCGCGTCCTCCTATACTGCCAGCACCCGTGCCCGGACCCAGCCAGCCCACAGACGTGACGGAGGACTTCAGCAAACTGAAGCAACCGTCACAAGTTCCCGTCAATACGTTCTACACGAGCATTGAGCCTTGGATACGAGGTGTCAAGGAAGAAGACGTCGGCTTCCTAGAGTTCACAGGAGACGATGTGGAACCATACATCATGCCCAAGCTTGGAAGCCATTATTTGGACGTGTGGGAGGAAATGGATACCGAGCTTTATGGTGCGCCACTACCCGGACTTGCACCTCACCGAATCGGCGATGGTTTACCTCTGCCGAAATGGGATCCTTCGACGCTCTCTGAAATTGATCTTTCAGCTGAGGAGCGAAGTCATGGACCACTCACGGAACGGCTGATCAGTGCTCTACTCCCCATTCAGGATGCTGCCTCGTCATGGAAGGGAGTGAAGGCAGCCGAGGATGCCATGGAGGGGCGACCGGGTGGTACTGGGGCTGCTGCGGCTAGACGAGAGAAGGTGAACGTTGCTGATCTCGAGGAACGAATCCAAGACACGATGCGGTTCCATGGTTTGCTGGGGGATCCGGTAAATTATACGGATGTAAACGTTACAATTTCCATTTCTCTGACCCAATACCCTTCCAGCCCGATTACTCCGCCAGGATAGATGATCCGATCGCCACAGCCCTCCGCCATTCACAAAGCGAACTCCGAAAGGTGGTTGCCATGAACAAGGCACGGAAGGAGCGCTTGACTGGTATTGCTAAAGACCGCCTCGGGTATCAAGAGTACTTGGAACTACGAGACACTCTCGATAAAAGCATCGTCGCCCTTTACGGCAAACTCCAGAAAAAGGACGCGCCGAAACTTGGAAAGAAGAAAAAAAAGAGTCCCGAGGTGAACGGAAGCGTGAATGGCGGCGGCACTTCTGTCGAGCTACCGAAACCGCCGCCTTCGGCGCTTGGTCTCGGCCCCGATGATGATTTTCATTTGGTGGTTCCAGATCAGTTGAGGCAGTTGGTCGAGACGAGGCGGCAGTGGGTCACGACAGTGGGAGGTATCTTTGACGACAAGGAGCGGACATGTCCTGGTCGGATCTGGGGTCTCCCAAGGAAGAGCATCTACGAAGGAATGGAGGAGGCCGTGAAGCACGACGCACAGAAGCCACTAGAGCTGAACGGTGTTGATGGCGGATCACGGACTACTACACATCAGAATGTGATACAGGGAGATGAGATGGATGTGGGATGACCTGGACGCATCTGCTATGTTTTCGACCTTAATCTTATTCTTCATGTTCATCGCTCACCTTCACGTTCACCTTCACGTGTACTCTGCTTTGGAACACCATGTTTGCTCGTTACATTGTACTATCTGCTCAACCGGTATGGAAAGATATTTTCCGCCTCGAGTTTAATGACATTCGGTGTGCACGCAAGGGTATCTACGCGTTTGTTTTATGCTTTTTCGACTTTTTGAGTGGGTCTCCTTCGACTTTCCGTTTTTTTCCTTTTGACTCTTTTGACTTCGCCGATTTATGTTTGGGTGGAGGAGCAGGCTCATCCCGAGTAGACTCGATGTCATCAACATCTATCGACACGACCTCTGAGCGGGTCTGCTCAGACCGTGCGCCGTAAGGAACGAAAGAATGTTTAAACAAATCCTTTGGATAAGACGAACGAGGTCGCTTTTGGAAATCGCGGGGACTTGGGGCTTTCGGTACCGAAGGATGCGGAGAAATCACAATGTGCCGCGATACGTGTTTCGGCGCTGTCGGCGTATGAGCAAACGGAGCGTGGCGAAAAAAAATGACGGCGTTACCGATGTACAATTTTCCCTTTTTGCTCTTTCGGGGGAGTAGACAGGAGAGTCCGCGCAGTTCTTCACCGCCTGCGTCCTCTGCGCCGTCGTCGCCGATGGACCAGACGTCGTAGGATGCGTTCTTTGTCGTGAGGCCTCCTATGCGGGCGGTCCGTGACGAAGAGGCCGGGTTGACCTCGAGTCCTTTGAGATGTTTCGCTTTAATCTACGAGCGCGTCTCAAAGGTGATACGGACACAACGTGTGGTGACGGACGTACCTCGGCTGGGACTCGGATGAGCCAAATGTCGGTGTCGTCGTTGCCTTTGACCGCGTCCCACTCGAACGGGCCGGCGTCGACGGTGTGGTCGAGCAACGTAGCGCCCTCGGGGGGTTCATACGCCCAATGTGGGTCGTCGCCCTCGTTTTTTGCGTTGTCTGTGGCTACGGCAGTCCGTTTGGACTTTTTCTTGGGTCGTTTTGATTTGATTTGCTGGGTGATGCCGGTCTCGAGATCGGACGAGGAGGACATGCTTCGTCGATGACCCGTTTTGGATGAGCCTGTCGACTCAGACTTGGGAATTCCGGCACTTTCCGGCGCAGTCCATCCCGAGTGCTTAAAGCAGTCAACACACAGACAGCAACACGCCACGGCGACCATGCAGTCTACCACCCCCTGCAGGATGAGCCACGATGAACAAGAGAATTGAGGAGATGCAAAGCATACAAGAACTACCAGGAGACGACTCGGAGGAAGACTTTGGCGCCGCCAGAGGACGTGGTTAAATTTTGTGCATAGACGTGGAATCCCAGAGGTATACACTCGTCAGATGGCATTCAAGGGGGTTTAAAGCAGGCAGGCCGCCACTGCTCGACGGTGCACCCTTCCTTCCGCATCGCCCACATCCTGTCTACAGCAAGCTCTCCGCTCTCCGTGCTGCACCAGGTTGCTGTCGTGGTTGTGGTGTCCAACGATCCACTAATACGAGTTCTTCCTTCAACCAACCACATCATTCTCATGTGTTTCAGTATCAGACTATGTTTCTCGTGTGCCCATGCCAGCGCTCTCCTCGAGCTCGTCAACCGAGCCCCTCTGGCTTTATCAAGCAAAGCCTGAATATGAGCGCAAATGCAACAGATGCCAGTAAGTGCTCAGTTGGCGTCGCTCTTTGAACAAGAACAGCAAGTACCTTGGGCGTTGGTACACCAGTGTAAGTGCTCGCCATACTTGTCTATTTGGAACACGCATGTGTACTGATGCCAATTAGTGCCCGACTGCTGCCCCCGGGTATGCACCCTTCCAGTTGGCTCCTGGCTCCGCCCATGATGTTGCCTGTGCAAGCAAGTCCCGATCCCCCGATCCTGTCAATGCTAGTGCAGATGGTGCAACGCTGGCAAGTAACAAGGTATGTGGGTTTCCCCCACGGTTAATGTTGCATCGCTCACATGGTACACTTTCGAAATCCCCTGTGCCTAGTGCTTCAGTGGTTGGCAATGCAGTCGTGCCTGGCGATGCACCTGGCTTGTGTCAGGGCATTGGGTGTAA
Source organism: Hortiboletus campestris (assembly GCA_038090935.1). Lineage (NCBI taxonomy): Eukaryota > Fungi > Basidiomycota > Agaricomycetes > Boletales > Boletaceae > Hortiboletus > Hortiboletus campestris. The sequence goes on from JBBPNN010000210.1 coordinate 8,939, forward strand.
ATCATCGCACATCCATTCTATGTGTACTCGCCAATGTTGCTGCAGACATTGTCTCGCTCTTGGTGGATGCGACGCCAAGGGTCATGAACCAGATTCCCTAGTACTTGACACCACACTCCAACTTCGTTGTGCACCAGCTCTCGATTTATCTGTTGATCCAGTGTCAGTTCGCATTCTGCCGTCATTGACATATGTGATGTTCATGAAGTGGAAATTTTGCTCAAGTGAAGACTGGCCGAGGGATTGAGGGCATTGCAGTAAATGGTGGGGGCTTCTGTTCATTGGGTCGAGTGGCCCGGGACGAGCCAGAACCACGCACAACGGTAACGCGAGGTGGTGTACTGTAGTGGCGACGCGCACTATGAAACTCAGTCGAGACTGCCGGAAACTGCCGGACCGTCCCAAACTTTTTGCTCTCAGGAGTAGTTTCAAACTTGCTTCCTCCCAGGAACGATGTCGATCCACGTCACGACCGTCCTGACGATAGCTGGCTCAGATTCCAGTGGAGGCGCAGGCATACAGGTGTGTCGGTAGACATATTCTCCAAGCCCACGCCCATTTACTCAGGATCGCCGAAACAGGCCGATCTTAGGACGTTCGCAGCGCATGGGTGCTATGGCACCAGCGTCGTGACGGCGCTGACAGCCCAGAACACCACTGGTGTTCAGGCGGTCCATGGTGCACCGCCGGAATTCGTCGTACAACAGGCCCGTCTCTCTCCCTCGTGCCCACAAGAGATGTTCATGTTTCAGATATCGCTTAGATACGGTCCGTCCTCGACGACATCGACGTGCGCGCCATCAAGACCGGGATGCTGTTCACCGCCGAAAACACCAGGGCGGTCGCCTCGTCGCTCGGAAAACACTTTGACACGCACGGTCGCATTCCTCTCGTCTGTGATCCCGTCTGCGTCTCCACGTCTGGACACGTCTTGTTGCAGTCGGACGCCGTCGACACCATCATTAAAGAGTTGATTCCTATGTCGCAGGTTATCACACCGAACCAGGCGGAAGCAGAGGTTTTGCTCAAACAATCTCCTCTTTGCAACAAAGAACTGTCTCCCGATTACAAGATTACGTCGCTTGACGAGATGCTCGTGTCAGCACGGGATCTGCTGGCCCTGGGGTCGGAAGCTGTACTGCTCAAAGGTGGCCATGTCATCGTTTCGAAAGATGACATTCGGAATATTCGAGCTCCCGAGGGTACCACATTGCACGTCAAGTCTGCGTTCCTCCTGGAAGAAAATACAGAGATCCTTCAAAAAAATACAAAGGCAGTAGTCACAGATCTCGTCGTGGATGTGCTTTGTCGAGGCGACGCCAAGAATATCGTGTTTACGCTGTACCCTCGACCGCGGTTGCAATCGAAGAGTACCCACGGGACAGGGTGTACACTGAGTGCGGCGCTTGCGTGTGCCCTCGGAAATGGAATTCCAGGTGAAGGATTTTCTCGATGATGTCAAAGAGATTTCCCTTTTCACACTTAGCAGTGGAAGAAGCAGTTAAGCAAGCCGCTTCGTTTACGTACCTTGGCATCGCGACCGCACAGCCCATCGGACATGGACACGGCCCTTTGAACCACCTCCACTCGGTCTCGAAGCTCGTCGTTCAACCGTAAGCGTGCCGTTTTCACGGGTTACATGCGCGCTGGAACGGTTTCTCCAGGCGGACGCAGGGCCACCCGTACCCATTGACACACAAGTTTATTCAAAACACGGCAGACCTATGGAAATCATACGTCCAACACGATTTCGTGGTTAAACTGGGCAAAGGCACGCTCGACAGAGCGTCGTTTATCCACTTTATCAAGTACGCGCTTTCTTACATCGTATGTGTATGAGTCAATTCTTACCCCCCGCCCAGGCAGGACTATCATTATCTAAAATATTATTCGAGAGCATACGCGTAGGTCTTTCTTTTTTTTCGTTGGATGCGTTCAAGAATCGCGTCGACATGAACGCCTAGGTTGTTGGCGACCAAGTCGCACGATTTCGCGCCCATTTCGTCTGCGACCGGGGTGGTGTTTCACATCTCGGCCGAGACCAACATGCACGTATCCTTTTGCGCTCAATTTGGCGTCACTCTGGAGGAACTGGAGGCGACGCCCGAGTCCCCGGCAACGATGGCGTATGGCGCCTTTCTTCTTGACGTGGGTTTACAAGGTGCGTGGTCCCGAACACGCCTCGCATCCGACGTCGCCGACGTTCCAATCAGGTGACGCGACCAAACTCGTGATGACGCTCGCCGCGTGCCTCCTGGGGTACGGTGAGGTCGGTCTCTGGCTCGAAAAAGAAGCTGCGAGACCGAATTCGTGGGTCGTGTGGCGAGGGAATCCGTACCTCAGGTGGATGGAGGATTACGCTGGAGAAGACTATCAGAAGGCAGTCTCTGCTGGTCTTGGTGCGCGTTGCCTCTCTCCTCTGCCTCTCGTGTGACTGACGCCGCTTTTTGTATAGAAGCGATCGAGGCTCGGGCGGCTGCAGACCCGCCCTCCCCCGTTCGGTATGCAGAGTGGCTGGCCGTTTGGGAGAAGTGTGTCCGTCTCGAAAAGGGGTTTTGGGATATGGCGATGAACCTGTCGTGAAACAACGTGGGTGGGTTCGCTCGTGCATGGAGGTGTATCCGTTTCGAAATGGGTTTTTGGGACACGGCGATGAATTTGTCGTGGATTCACTCGTGCATAGAGGGTTTAAGTTGTCTCAGGTACGACGGTTTTTTGTTTGACATTGGGTTTAGATGTGATTATATGGATTTGTATTGTACTCCGCGCATCGAGTCCATCTTCTCGAGTCGTAGGCGCATAACGCGCGGTCAGACAATCGTTCCAGCGACTCGGGATACCTGCTCTTTCTCATCAGCGCGAGCCCCCGCCCAGGTCCATCGGTCGTTCCATCTCGATCTCAACCTTTGGTCCAGCGTCCTCTTTGACGTCCCCCTCTTCCGACTCGGACCGCTTTCGTGCGGCGGCGGAAGCAGTTTTCGTTTTCGGCGTCTTTGTCCTGCTCCGGGTGCTCTGTGCGCTCGGACACAGACCCGCCGTGCTCAGTGTACAATCGCCGCATTTCGGTCCGACGGGGAGGCAGATGGTCTAAGGCGCGTGTCAGTCCCCATCGCCGAAAAAAAGAAACGGAGAGAGGGGGGGGATCAAATCCCAGCATGCTCACCTGTCCAAACCCGACGAGCACGTGGTTGATCTCGCCATGGAGCGCCTTGGGAAGCCACGATTCAAGATTGAGTCTGCGTGCGTCCAGTTTAGGTTGGGTTGGCACGCACGTACGCACGCGTGGGGATGGGGGAGCTCACCGCGTCTCTTCGGGGTTCTTGGTCTGTCGAATGTGCCACCCTAACCGGTTCGTGATCCGGTGGACGTGGACGTCGACACCGATGCCCACGTTTCTATCATAGGCCGTAGGTATACGTATGGTGTATGCGACCACATCAACGGGGACGAAGGGGACGTTCGTTCAAACGAGGTCCATTTCGGTGCAATGCAAAGGAGACTCGGTGAGACACGGGATCATGGGCGTCGCACACACGGCGAAAAAAAAGACGTACAACTTCCATGCCACTTGGAGCGCCAAAAACGCCATCTTGGGTCCCACACCGGGAAGCGAACACAGCTCGTCCACCGTCTTGGGAACGTCGTCGTCGAAATCGTCGTGTAACCGCCGAGCGGTCTGTTTGATATACCTAAATGACAAACACACACGCAAACAGCAAACACAAACGGAACGCGATCGTGGTCGTCGTGAACAAAGGGGCACCCAGAAGAGAGGGACCGGCACGCACTGCGTCTTTCGTCTCCAAAACCCCACTTTGGCGATCGCGTCCGAGATGACGGTGTCGTCTGCTTCCAACATGGCTTGGACGGAAAGCGATCCGCCGAGTGCGGTGCGTAGTTTGCCGACTGCTGCGTCTGTCACTTCGTCCTTGGTCTGAGAGGAAAGCATCAACGACACGAGCGTCGCGAAACGTTGGTTCTGTGATGAAAAGGGACGGAATGGAGTCAGAATGAATATCGAACGTGTCGCTCCGAGTCACTCCATCATTGGAACGAGCTGACAGACTACCGAGGGAACAGGAGAAGGTGGGGAGAGAGAAGGATGCGACGCTAGAGACAAGACATCCAAACCCACCTTGGGATCCCGTTCTCTCAACTGAGCCTGATCACACCCCATCGTATCCACCGGCGCCACGACGCGCGAACGCATCGCCTTGATCGCGGCGTAGGCGTCTGCCCACCTAGCCGGAGCGGGGTGCGGGACGTCCAAACGCTGCAGAACCGCTTTGGGCTTTCTCTTGCTCGGAAGCCTAGCCCGCTTCTTGGGCGACGGACCGTCCGAGTCTGGGTCGTCTGCATCTATTTTGACGCTTTTGCGCCGTAGGGTAGGTTCTGTCTTCTTCTTCTTTGCGACGGTACGGGATTGCTCGGTGTCGCTCTGCACGTCGAGCTCGGGTATCTCTGCATCCGGGTCCTGTTTGATGTGACGCGAACGTCTTGGGGTAGACGGCCCTGCCTGAGCCTCGGAATCGAGGGGGTCCCCAGCGTCGTAGAGCGTCACAGCGTGATGATACGGGCTCGCTTTCGCCGCCAGCCTCGTCAACCGCATCGAGGTCGTTCGCCTCGCTGCACACATGAGTCGAGCACCGTGACACGACGGGCTCAAGAATCCAAAGTGCAGTCCGTGAGTGCAGCCCGGACCCAGGATGATGATCCGATTCGTCTACTGCAAAGTCACACGCTACCCTCGGAATCGTCGACTTTACTCAAGTCGACGAACGACGTACATGAACCCTCAGGCTGTCGGTGCGCGCTCTCCGAGTCTCGACGACTGTTGATCCGACTGTTGGACCGCCTCTGAATTGGCACTTTCTTCTGCACAAACTGTAAGAATGTATGGTTTCAATGCCACAGCTGTACTACTCGCGGTCGTAAGTGATCTCTCGCGCAAGAATTCCACCGATGGAAATAACCTCGTTTCCCTCAATGACGACCGAACTCGCCCTCAATCGGCTTCACATCCTACGGCGAATCACTGCGAAAGATGTGACGCGTGCGTTACCGAATACGCTCCATTTGGACTTGTTGTCAATATCAAATAGGGGCTGACTTTTGACACCTCACCCTCACTTTCCACATGGCCTCAGCAAACATCACTGCTCAACCTACACCGCCAAAAGGCCATGTCCACCTTGTTCTTTTCGAACAGCAATCTGATCCATTTTACCCAAGTATCTTCGTTATCTTGGGTGGTGCATTTTAGGAGTCAAAGGCTCATTGCAAGATGGACAAGGAGACCTGGTCAACCTGGATGATGAATTGGTTGACAAAGGTGTTTACTACTACAGGTTACCTCCAGCTCAATAAGGTTGCCCATTGCATTTCTCTGTGATTCTAAAGCTGACAATGTCTCAGATATCCTTTCTCATGCCATTGACCTTGAGGTCATCAAGGTGTGCTCTGACAGTGAGGCACCAACTCAAACAACTGGAACCTGGGAGGATTTCAATCAGGAATTAGCCACACAGGATGGGGAACATTGTGTATGGACTGGTTTAGCAGGCACTGGTATGCACATTATTCCTTGGAGCAAAGGTGATGAGGCATGTCTCCTAATTCCTTTGTGATCTCTCCCTACAACTAACCTGATTGGCATCTGTCCAGTGGTCACAACTCATCATTGAAAACCAGCCACATGGTGATGAAAAAAGACTTCATACTTTGAAAAGTGTAAACAACATCAGGAATGGAATCATGGGCAATGCTAATCTCCACACTCATTTTATAAGTCAACCAACAGATATGATAGGGTACTTTGATTCTCGGAAAGCTGTCATACTGAAGGTTTGTCTATGTCCATTTTCTGGCCAACTTACTCCTTACTCCTGCCTGTTAGACACCAAATTGTATCCTCCAAACAAATGATGTTCCTGACTGACATGACTGCTATCTTCCTGATGGTACTAGCTATCCACATCAGTCATGATACACATTCCAATATCTTGCAGCTGATGATCCAATCCTTCATGCCATTTTTCCAACTAACACTGATGCTGCATTTGTGTCTCATCACAAACCCAAACCTTCTGATCTCTTACTCCATTACAACTATGGTGCAGCTGCTGTGAAACATTGGGGCAGAAACCATGCTGTTCTCAACAATCACCCTGGTCTTCCACATCCCCAGAAACTTCCTGAAACTGTGGCCATGGGCCCAACAACAAGCAGCAGTGCAGGTTTGGCAGCAGCCACAGACTTGGAGCAGCCAGCATGGGATGAGGATGATGTGATGTTGTTTTTCTGGGGCAACTCAGTTCCAGCCAGGGAGAGGCATGCCAAGAAGGAGCAGGAGTGCAAAGACAATATCAACAAATGGAGAGCTGGGACTGGTGTATAGATATGTTTGGTTCAGTGCAAGAGGGCCACAGAGTTGACTTCCAAGTCATACATGTTACAAATATGTATAACATTCCTCAGAATCCTCACAGCAAGCATGAATTCAGTGATTGTGAAACAATTCATGGTGACAGGGTGGAAAGGAAGCTGTCGTGGCGATCATGGTTGGCAGGTTTTGTTCCCACCTTTGTGGGACTTGGCTGTAACGGGGGTTTCAGACACCTCGTTTCACCCGACCGAACGAGGTGCAGCGGCACCACCGGATTCAGGTTGGGATTCCTGCTGCATCTGGAGGGAAACAAGATGGTTGATAAGCGATGGACAACAAGTCTGCTACTTAGTACGACTAGGACAATCCCACTCGTCTCCGAACATGGTCTATCGTCACTGCCGAGCGTTCCAAGGCCTGCGAGGCGCCTTGCCGTGCAACTTGCTCAAGGAACGCCTTTTCGTGGCGAATTCTCTCAAATTCAGCTCGAGGGCCCTTCAGTACCTCTTCCACGGCGTCGGCGACATCGCTCTTCAAATGCCCATGTCCCTTGTTCTCATATCGCTTCGCAACCTCGAGAGGATCACTGTCGGTGCATGCCGCGAGAATGGCGAGTAGGTTCGAGGTGCCTGGACGGGACACGGGGTCGTACGTTATACCCTGGATTGAATCTGTCACCGCGCCGCGAATTTTCGCTTTGATCTGAGATGGAGTGTCCGTTAAAAGAATGCGTGAGGCTGTATCTGGTGAGGACTTGGACATCTTGGACGACGGATCTTTGAGGGAGAGGACTCGTTTCGATGGGGCTGTAGAGCGGTGAGCTCTGTGCGATGACCTTTAGGAACGATACTGACTTTCAACGTGTTCCGGTAATGGAAAGAGCGATGATTGGTCGTGCCGGCTGAATGTACGATTAAATATATCCGCTAGATCTCGGGCAAGCTCTATATGTTGGCGTTGATCCTCTCCTACGGGAACATGGGTTGCCCTGAGGTCGTTGTTCAGTGCTCGTTGGCATTCAGAGTTTATCGCTCACCTATAAACCAGGACGTCTGCGGCTTGAAGGACTGGATAAGTGAACAAGCCAACATTGAGCAACGACTCGTCTACGTCGTTTTCCGAACTCGCATTCCTTGATGCTGCTAGTCGTGACTTGAAAACGTGAGACACGTGGAAGAATTACTCCGGTTCATCGCCAACCTTCCATGTCGTCATCCGGCGTAGTTTTCCTACGGGCGTGAGGCAATTCAGGATCCAGCACAATTCTGTGTGGTGTCGATTCTGCGGAAACTTGAGTTACTCGACGTCGCAGGGACTGGACATCCTTACATGGTCCTGGTGAAATAGTATCGAACGCGTTGGGTCGATTCCGACGGCAAGAAGCACCGCGAGCATGTCATCTCTGGCAGACTGTAGAAGGGTGGGGTCTTGGGGCAGGGTCAACGCGTGCCATCCCACGATGGAAAAGAGGAGGACATCATCCCGTTGTGCAGATTTCTGTAGCGCGACCCAGTTGGACAAGGCTCCCAGATAGTTTCCCAACTGTGAATGAGTGAGCCTGAAAAACGACAAAGTCTCGTCCCCGCGTACATGTGGGATACCTGTTGGTTGGATGCCGGAGAAAATAACCCGCTTCGAGGGTGTCTGACCTGCCAATGCGCGCCGTTGGCACCATGTTGAGGGCTGTCTCTGCAGCGCTCGCCGGGCACATTCGCGAACGCGCCCCAAAGAAGGGATCATTTAAGAGCAAACTCCGTCCACTTCGGAAAGCTGGACACGTTCGCCCCCCAATTTCCAACTCGCTTCGCCCAATTTGGTAAACTTCAGTGTAGGACACCAAACACCTCATGCAGTCCACGTGCATCGCCCATGTGCAATGCTAACTTCGTCAAATACATACCTCGAAACGATCTCCAAGAAGTTACAAAGTAGGAATGCAGTACAAACAAAATAATCATTCACTTTATCTTCGTCTGATGAAAAAGTGTCGACCTACTGTGCTGAGTGCGGGCGTATGAGCAGCCCCACCCAGCGCGAGTACGAGACCGTGATACATCAAGCGGTCGAGTCAGAGAGCTACGCAGACAATCACAGCGCACGCAGGTCGTACATGACCCGGGAGACCACCACGTCAGCGGAGTGCTGGTGGATATCGCAAGTGTGTCGAGCGCTTCAAGAGGTTGTACCAATGCAACAGTCAGGCCAGGCAATGACGCGGGCGCAGGAGTCGAGTTGGGAGGTAATGAAGACCTACCAGATGATGCTTACGACGAGCTGGAAGACCAGGTAGTAGTACGAGATGTCGCAACGATGAGGAGAAGGTTGTCAGCCCACTCCACGACGCCACACGAGCGGCGCGACAGGCCAAATGGTGACACAGAAGCCGTCGAGAGCCCAGGGAAGCGTTGAGAACGGTGGATGAGCGCAACGAACGGCGCCAACGATGAGTCGCAGCGAGTCACGCTGAAGTCATTAGCTGTAGACGAGTCAAGCCTGTCAGCATGATTCATGAAGGCGTCAATGAACGACATAACCACCCGTGCACTGCATGATACACGGGTGGTGTCAAGCCTGGCCCAATCACTGTTTGCACTAGCGTCGGCATTGCCGATAGGGACTTTGTTGGACAAGACAATTGGAAGACGAGTATGGTAGGAAGCAAATAGGTTAGAAATGGGTGTGCACGCCCGCAAATCAGGCATACTTACACCCCGGTGAATAGAAGTTTATTTGTTGCTGTTGACGTTTGGCAGATGAAACGGAAGACAAATCACCTTGCTGGAAGCAAGGTAACTTCCTCTTCCGTACGCAGGCTTATCTAACACGTGTCCCGAATCCCGATCAACCCGCAACCCCCCCTGCGCCACAACGAAATTTACCAGCCCGCCTATCGACGGCTTGCCTCATAGACCGGTCTGGTCACCAGACTAGCTATCTCCGCACACAAGCATGGTCTCTGGGCGTGCCACGCCCCCTAGTATGGCAGTGTAGCGTGCCCCAGAAGACGGCTGCTGCGAATCACCGAACCGTCTTACAGTCTGGACCATGATATGGATCCGTACCGGCGCCGGTGTGGTTACCGCGGGCACTTTAAATAGACGCATTGCACCATGTCCGTGCCACCAGTTGGTACAAGATGGCGACCGCGAATACTGCACTTCCTCCCATGGGGAAAATATCCATGATCGGGATATGGGCCGAGACTGTATTGTACGGTATGTCTGGAGTTATCATTCTTGATATCTCCTGCGACTGAGGCGCGCAAACTTAGGTGTCAAGTAAGTCTGGGTGGCTGCAACGAACCCTTTGAATGGTATTGATGAATTTGTAGCTGCGTCATGTATGCGCTCTGTATGCTCATTCTCCTGCGTGGAGGCAAGGTCCCCACTCTGCGATGGCAAGTCCAAGGTCATCCCACATGAGTAGCATATCACTGATCATGTGCGATTTGTAGGGTGCTCGTCGTGATGTCCACATTCCTCATCCTTCTCGCCACTGTTCGTGTCGGGGCATCTCTACAACAATTGCTCGACGCGTTCGTCTATGCGCCGGCTGATGTACCCGACTACTCCACGATATATTGGCTCAACTATAACACCACACTGAGATCGCTCAAGAACTTTCTCTATGACACTCTGGTATGAAACACTTTTGTGCTATCTTGCGAAAGGCATGCTGAAGGGAACAATAAAGGTGTTTGCCCAAGACTTTATTCTAGTGAGTTCAGTGTGGCTACGATAATATGGGTGCTGAGATACTCACTTGTTATCAATGAGATTTGGCGACTTTATGTGGTTTTCATGTACGACTGGAGGGTCATTGTATTTCCTGTAAGTAATTATTCGTCAAGATCGTCCGTGTTAAATCCCTTTACTGAGACTGCCACGCAGTTAATATTGGAGGCTGCTTCCATCGGTACGTGATTTCCCCGTTGTGCTTGACAGGTCGCCGACATCCCCTTAGTTATCGGGTATGCAGCCACGGTCATATCTGCGCGCCCGAGCGTTGGCCAGTATGGTTCAGTAGTGCCCGGCCTCGCTATATCAGCATGGGTGGTCAATATCACCCTCAATCTGTCCGTCACGATGGCGATTGCAGGGCGTCTCTGGTGGATGGGTCGGAGAACAGCTTCTTTGACGTCCGCACGGACCAATCGATACGCATTCTCGATATATGCTGTTGTCGAATCTGGCGCCATCTTTTCAGCTTCCAATATCATCGTGCTTGTTCTCTACGCATCGAATAATTCTGGCCTCCCGACCGGACTTGACGTCACTTCTCAACTGGCTGTATGTGTGCAGCGTCATTCGTTCTCCTTTGTGTACTAAGTTGTTTCATTTTGGCAGACATTGACTCCACTCTTGATCGTTGTGCAAGTTGGACTAACTGGTCAACATGGCATTTCAAGAGGTAACCATTCGAGAATGGTATCCACGGCACAGTATGAAATCACATTCCCAATGGAGATCCCTCAAGAGTCTCGAGACTCACAGCAGTACCTATCACCTCATTCTACACTCAAGCATCCACATTCTGTTCGGAATTCATCGCAGTCCATACTGTAGTGTATTTCGTGATCTACGCCTCACTGCTTTTTGTTGCATGGGTCACTACCAGGCTACCAGCAAACATTGGCAGGTAACAGTAGCACAGGTTACATCCTTCCTCCTGCTACCACTCTTTAGTCAGTGGTACGACTATCTCGCTGATCAACGTGCTATCGTTTTGATCCTAGTACCACGAATGATCAATGATCTCCGTACTCGAATCTTTCCTCCGATGGAAGGTTCACAGAACAAATAAAAATCTATACGAAATTGATGAGCGTGGTCATGGTTGTGGTTGTGCTCACTGCTCAAGCAACTCGCCTGGCACGTTTGCACATTCAATTTGTGCAATCAGCCTTCTCGGATCGTTGCACTCGCTTATTTCCTTGTAGGATCGTTCAACTGGCATGGGACTGGTGGAGGAGGCCTCGGGGATGTCCTAGATACGTTGTCTTTGTGCGCCAACAATTTCTTCAACTCCCAATGTCGATCGTACGTGTGTCCTCACTTCTTCCACCTCGACCTGCATGCTTGGCGCTGCGCGCATCCTACAACTTCCCCGTCAACCATCGTGCCATGCTTTCGTGCGCGATACATTACTGTTATTCAAAATTGGTCTGCGAAGGAGATTCGGGGAAAGGTGCACTCGTGGACAGGGTGGCCAGTGCGTTTGCCGTGTTGAGTCGTAATGGTGTGGAGACGAGGAGGATGCAGAGACAGCATGTTCTGCATGATAATTCCAACGATCTCCTTCCTCCGCATCCGACCACCCTGTCTCCCTTTGGAGGCCTTGAATGATTGCTCTCTTCCGGTGATGTGCGCAGTCGACAATGCGGTCAAGAATACAAATGGGCATGATAAGTGATGGACCAAAATCGTTTAGGCTGGGCCATCCATACACACATCTGCGGTTTTGGCTTCATGCCAATCGCAGAGGAGTTCGGTGAGATGAACATCAAGTTTGTCTTTGGAATGCGTGCGCACTGGGGAGCTGTAGGGGGTTTTGAGACCTCTGAGTCGTAGATATTGAATTCGGATGGCTGCCAGCGATGAATGTCGCAGCAGACGGAGGGAGGCAAACCATGGCAGCGCTGGCAGCCATCTAGCTCGTCCCTGCCAGTGTTGCACTGTTGGTGATCGGTGGCTACAGAGAGAGCATAAGTAAGTAATCGCCGTTACATCCAAACACTGGATTTCCCACCCGCACAACAGTTATCGAAAGTAATACCTTCCACTAGCACTCCGTTGACGTGGTGGCCTCCCGGCCCGGGGTCAGCCACGACGTTCCTAGGTGCATGACCCGCGTGCATCCTGAACCTCTCCGAGTCTGCGTGCGCTATGACTGTCTGCGTAGCTCTCTGACTCGGCTGCTTGACATATCACGGTCTCGTACTCGTGCTGAGTGGGGCCACTCATACGTCCGCACTGTGGGTCGACTTCGAAGTAGGGTTTGGCGATTTTATTCGTGCGATCACGACTCGGACCGAGTCCACACAGGCAGGAGGTGTTCGGTGTCCTACACTACCAAACTGGGCAAAGTCGATTGGAAATTGGGGCGCGAACGTCCAGCTTTTGTACCTTTCTCACTTTGACGTCCACGTTCAACTTGAATGTCTTCACCGGCCGAGACGTGGACGACGGCCATGGATTGCGGCATGGGCCTACCAGGCGGTGACAGTTTCTACGATGTCACCCAGGTGTTCGCCGACGCTGCTGCAGGTAAAACCTTTACCAGACTCCATCTATGTCTTCTCATTCACCTTGGCGCCTCAAGATATGCCTTCCGGCGGACTCGTCCTAGCAAAAGACTTTAACCTACAAGACGCAATGGCAGCCTTTGAAGTAGGTAGCATACTTGTTGGCCACACGCGTCGTCTCAGGACAGAACAAAGATCGGAGAACCTCGGTTCGACAGCGGCCTAGCGCTGATGGATCAAACGCGACCCGTCTTTGATCCTCTCGAGCCATTGCTGCCGGAAGAGGTGTGCTGGATAATAGATCGCGCTTTTGCCTGTGAGGTGAATGATCAGATACACGTATATGTCCTATGCCTGGTATTCATGGCCTGTCGTGCCCCAGATGGAATGGCATACTGGCTACACTCTTTCCCAAACCATTTATTCATTTTTACACGTCCATGCCTTGAGAGAAACTGACCCAGAATTGATACTGGCAGATCAAGTTGGCGGGGTTGCCAACGGGCAGCCTCTTGAGCTCGTCACTATTGTTCTCAGAGCCTATGTGTATGGATTGCTCAAATCGTGCGATCTGTCGTGGAGAGAACTCAACAAGGGGAATGTGTATGATGTCCGTCTCGTGACGTGCTTTTATATATTGCATTCTCATCTTTTGCCGGTTTAACAGACCGAGGACTGGCAGAGCGAAAAGTGCGACGTACCTTTGGCGGAAGCCCTACCTGTGAGCTATATTCAAGCCAAATTAGAACACGCTTGCACCTGGCTAGACCGCTCTTTCCAAGGTAGTTTCTACCAGTGTGATGTTGAGCTCGACTAATTTGTGTAGCGTCGTCGACTTGGAAGGATGCACTCCGTGATCGGCTCGTGTTGCGCAAGGTTTAAACGTCGATATTCACTCGTTCGTTTCACTGACGTCGTATCAGACACTCATTGAACTCTTATCGGCCCAACTGTCCAAGGAATACCACCGGTTTCGTCCGCTTGTCAATACTGCGCGTGAGCTGGTAAAAAAAATACGACGAACGCCGCCTCCAGACCCTAGACCCGATTCTCCGGCGCCTCGCGCCTTTGACCCTCAATTTTCCCGAGTTCTCGTCTCGTTTATACCACTCCATGTCATCCGGTTGCCCAGCCAGGACATTGTGTGGAACAAGTTGGTAGGGCTCCTAGATTCCCTAGATCAGCTCAGCACCTTGGCAAGCATATCAGAACTTACAAGCTGGAAGGTCGTTACAGTTTATATTGACCGAGCACTATTAAGCTCACCTCGCTCTTAGATCGTGGGTCACATCCAAGTGTGGTCGTTGAAGCCAGATCAACGTCTGCCATATATTCGGTCGGCATGCCAGGTACTGAGGCCCTCTGAACATGTTCCGTTTCCCCCCTAAGCAACACATTTCCAGTCGAGCCTCTTTGAGGACGGACTGGTGTTGAGCAAATACACGCAAAAACACATCGTGGATTGTTTTTTCGTAGAGAACTGCGGGATATCTTGTGATTCATTTATTGGTATGGTTGGCCGTCGTTGGAAAGGTCCCCAAACGCCCTTATTGGGACATCTCGAGCGCTCGATTATAGAGGTACGTGTCGAGCCTGACGCAGCCTGTTTCTGTTCTCAAACCCATGCCGCCGACTAGCTTGAGCTCGGCTACATCAAGGCATTGTGGTACAACCCTGCGCGGCGGCGTAGATATTGCATGAAGTCCCTGTTCGACTGGCACGCACTCTATGCGCTGTTTATAGATATTCGAAATCACCTCGAACCTTGGGTATGCACCATCATTCGTACTCGGGTTAGTGTATCTGACGGCCTTTTCAGCCAGAGCCGGACCCCATTACCAGGTTGTGTACCGCAGTCATGGTGCAAAGGCTGTCAGTCATCCGTGAAGTCATCTACTCCGGAGTACAGCTGTCGCTCTACTCTGCCGAGGAGCGTGTGTTTGCCTATTGGTACGCTACTCAGGTCCTGGAGTTGCAGCTCTCATGTATGGATGAACTCCTTCCGGGATTGCAAGGTAAGCGACGCTGCTCCTCCGACCTTCCCCTGTTGATGTATTATCTCGTCGGTCAGGATCACCCGCGTTCGATGAATGTCGGTTTCAGTCTATTTTCCTGACGGCATTACAAGCGATATCGTGGGCCGTCTTCTCGGTTCGTACCTCGAGTGTCGTTCGTCGTTGCGTCCGCTTGAAACGACTCGGGTACTAGGTCTCGTCGAAAAAACTTGGGACGTCGTGGCAGCGCATGCGACTCAATTGTATTCGGCGGTATAAATGGGCGTTTATAGACGAATACGACGATATCGAGTTGCCGCCTGTCGGTCATCCCAACTTTCTCAAGTTTACTGCCGCTTGTTCGGCGATACAGCAGGTATGGTGTTTCGGTTTCGGTTCGTGTTGGGGTGGATGGGCTGATGGTCTTCGGTGTCACCAGGACCGTGATTACTCTCCTGTGGGACAAGTACGACTTGCTGGTGTGCTTTTGGAGGAATTGGTTACTTTTACGGGGGGCTGGACAGGACCTTGGGTCGAGGAACGCAAGCAGGTACGTCCCCCCTTTAGGACACTGGTACTGCCCATCGCTCACGCGCGAATACCAGTCCGTACAATGCCTACGCGACGTTTGTCAGAGTCTGGAGAAGCTTCCCGCGTCCATGTCGGAGGCAAACGGATGGGACACATCCGTATTGACCTGGGATCCTGACGTCCACCCCTGGTTTCCGTTCATTCAACCATCTCATTAACATGTCGTATTCTCTTCTTTTTGGGGTACCAACGGGTAGTAAAATGGGCTTACACGCCTAGCGTGTGACGTAGTAGATGAATCGGATCATCATCCTAGGCTGCACTGACGGACTGTACTTTGGATTTTTGAGCGGTGCTCGACTCATGTGTGCAGCGAGACTAACGACCTCGACGCGGTTGACGAAGGTGGGGGCGAGAGCGAGCTCGTATTATCGCGCGGTGACGCTCAACGAAGCTAGGGACCCCCTCGATTCGGAGGCTCAGGCTGGGCCATCTACCCCAAGACAATCACGGCGCATCAAACAAGATACGGATCCAGAGATACCCGAGCTCGACGTTCCGAGCGACACCAAGCAATCCCGTATCGTCGCAAGGAAGACAGAACCCACCCTATGGCGCAAAAGCGTCAACACAGACATACCAGACTCGGACGGTCCGTCGCTCAAGAACTACGACCGTCGTAATAATCATGACACAATACACGCGCAAGAATGTATATGCGATAGCGTGTAATGTAATCCACATGCTCCGACTGACTATCGTCTTCTTTGCGTCCGACGACTCTGGCCTAGAAACAGCGATTTGACCGACGTTCCGAGTGATGCGTGAAATGGACCCACTTTTGTCCTTTGCCTTTGCAGGTGCACCCTTCCCCCGGGCTCTCTTCATATCCACATCCCACAATCTCTGTGCCTCTGCAAAGTTGACCAATTCCAGCTCTGGCCACTCCTTGACGTACTTGGACATGCAGAGGTTAATGTCCTTGGGGTAGTAGTTGACCATGGACGGGCCCCGAAGTCTCGCGCGCAAGTATTTGGCGCCGGTGCGTGCGGAAGTGGGGTTGTAGGCTGTTTGAAAGAGGGTGCATTGGGCTTTTAGCAGTGCAGACAATCGACTCGGTGTGACAGCTGTTGCTGCCATGGTGGTTGGATGAGCAAGTTCGATGAGAACCCGGTACCTTCTGATTCTAACACGACCAAACAACATGTACTCGGTCCATGCCGATGTGACTGTCAATGACGTAGTCTCGAACCAGACGGTTTTTTTGTATCGTAATGATATAACTAGTTTTTAAATCACCATTCGTACTCGCCGATTCGAGTTAAAGGCATATATTGAGTGAATGAGAAGACATAGAGGGAATCTCGTGGGTGTTCACCGACGCATAGCGGTGCTCTCGAGGTTGCGAAGCGATAGGACAAGGGTCATGGACATTTGAAGAGCGATGTGACCGACGCCGTGGAAGAGATAGGCTGAGAAGGGCCCTCAAGCAGAATCCGCCATGAAAAGACCAATAAACCAAGTCCGGAGACGGATTGTCCAAGTAATACTAAGTAGTAGACTTGTTGTCGATTGTTTATCAACCACCTTGTGTTTCCCTTGACATGCAGCAGGAACTTCCAGCTGAATCCAGTCGTAGTAATCACGACACAAAGACACCGCGGGCACTGTCCAAAGGACAGGAACGAAAGGCAGTCGAGTTTCTAGAGTACTCCTTCCAAGACATTGAGAGCTCATTCAAGAAACGGTGCGTTATCTCTAGTGCGATGCTACGAGTGGTCATTACCCACGTCACCCAGCTCCGAGCCATCCCTCAGCAAACTACCAACACTCACAGCCTACCTCGACGCCATGCACCACCTCTTGGCGTTCATCCTGCAAATACCGCCCATAGACCCCTCCACGTCGCTGCGAACCGCATTCTTACTCCGTCTTACCAACGACGTGATGAACTCGGTACCAGGCTACCCACCCGAAATGGACGATCTGCAACAGCTTCTCGACTTTCTCGATGACCTGGACGAGGCGTGGTTAGCCGTACTGAACTCTCAGGTCTGGGATCCGTCATCGGGGGTGGGCATCGATCTCGTTATCCCCGTGGACATGCTTGAGCCAGACAGACCAATTCGCTCGACACCCGCGAGTCAGACGGAACGAACGAGGTTACACAGCTTACTCGTCACGGGCACGGCAGGACTGGAAGAGTGGCTGTCGAAGCTCGCGACGTCTGGCGAAGACTATCAGCTGGCGCTGGAAAGAGCCGGGTTTATGCAGGGTTTCGACGACCTGTTTTCAAAGACGCTCGCTGAGATGGGCAGTCTGTCAGAACCGTTGATCGACCCGGTCGGAATGAAGGGCACTTGTTGAATCTGGGAGTGAACGCGCAAGGGGGTATGTATGATGGCTTGTAATATAATCAAGACGCTTTAGCTGACTATCGTCCTCTTTGTGTCCAACGACTCTAGCGTATAAATGGTGGTTTCAGCGACGTTTTGAAGGACTCTGCGAGGCCTTGACGAACTTTTGTCTTTCGCCTTTGCGGCATCCTTCCCTTCATACCCACGTCTCACAGTCCGTTATTAGAAGGATCGTTGTAGGGCCTACGATGGGTAGGGTGTGTGAAAGGCCACGTCCTTGAGACAGCTGTCGCTGGATCAGACCCTCCAACACATTGAAATTGCTGCGTGGGTTCCATTCGGGTAGTGCCAAGAAATACCGTCGATTGGAAGAAGGTGATGCAGTAGTATCTGTACCCGCAGACGAGACCGCGTACACTACTACATTTGCAGACGGTCGCTCGGGACGGTAGACTAGGTAATCTCGTTCACTGTCTATCTCGGCTGCGTGAAGGGTTATTCACGTCCACCTGCAGCGCCAAGGCAAAGGACAACAATATTCTGCTTCCACCGATCAATTGCAGAAGTCGACATTGTCAGAAGGCGCGCTCACAATGACAAACTTTGGACAGTCACGGCACGCAGGTCAGACGGTTTGTGGGATTCGGATAGCTTCAGACTGATGGGTTTCATTTCAATCACTGGCAAGGTGGTACAGTTGAGAAGGCAGAAGTCACGAGCGTTCCGCAAAGAGGTCTTGCTTGCAGGGTGTAGTAATGAAACAGCCAGGTCGGCCATGCGGCAGGCCGTAGCGCCCAGCTTGCCCAGCGATTCTCGCTAGCAACAATGCAGCAACCACTCTGGGTCATTGGAAGGCACAGCTTGCTCATGGGCGGGAGTCTTTCATATCATCTGCCGGTATGTTCAAATTCGGTTCCGCGGAAATTGGTAGACTAGCGAGGAAGGAGGTCGATTGGGAGCAAGCGTACTTGAAATCACCGGGTCACCTTTTCGTCTCTGAGCGGATGATGGGTTCATTGTACTCGCGTGTTGCAGTGTGCTATTGACAATGATGATCACACGCACAGGGCGAACCTTACAACTGTGTGTAGTCTGGAGACTGTCGCTTGTACCATATAATCCCGCGGGGAAGTCGAACGCAGATGGCCTAATGTGGTTGGTTTGTGTCATGGTGTTTAACCTATTGCCTGCTGGTCCCCATTGATACAAGTTGTTCAATGTTACTAAACGACAGCGTGGGGCTCGCGGGTGTGAATAAGATGCTGATACCTATTTCCTTCTCGATTGGTTGCTTTGACAGCAGGTGACTCCGTGGGCTTTACTGGCACCATCATTTCGTTCAGGTACATTACACATCTGATAGATCACAGAAACAAAGAGACGAAGGAGTTTTTTTATTAGACAAAGCCAATGGCGCCCGCGGTAGGATTCTAGTGGTTCGCAGCGGGACTCCACGGGAGCAGGATCTATTTGGCGTTGATCGTGTATCACGTAAGCAATCCGAATCGAACAATGAAGTATCCCGGAGCGCAAGTGAGCAAATGAGACCGCGCTGGATACCTCGGAATGACCTGGAAACTCAGTACTCAGTACTCCACGCTTCTTTTTTTATCTGGTTGGATGCCAGGCTTTTCGTACATCGCAGCCGCAACGTTCGTGATGAGTGTAGAAAATCAAGTCACGCGCACCGTTGATGCTCGCTTCGGCAAGGGTCGCATACAACTTTTTACCGTTGAAAACTGGCTTGGCTACCTTGACGTTGCTCAACATCACGCAGTCGTCGGTTTGAGGAGGAACACACGTGTTTGCTGATAGGAAGGTATTTCATGGCCAGTCTCGGTGCTCCAGTCCGCTCATTCAGTTCCACGTTCAACCAGCATGCTTCACAAATACTCAATCCTTCTTGGAGCGGCAGTAGGGAGTCTTGCGGCGCAGCCCCCGTCGACCTTCACTGCCCCGGCTGCAGCGTAAGCCCAGCTACTCGTGTCTCTACTGTCAGCGCTGACATTCTTTCACAGCCCGACCGACCAGTCTTCCTTCTACGTCGGCGCCTCAAACGGCACGATCACCAATACCCCGAACGTGCCTGGCAAGGTGTTCGACCGCTTCATTCAAATCTGGCTTGAGAACATCGACTTTTCGACGGCCGCCTCTAATTCCGTTTTCCAGAGCCTGGCTGCCCAGGGTATCGTTCTCAACAGCTACTATGCTGTGACCCACCCTAGTCAGCCCAACTACGTCGCATCGGTCGGAGGCGACTTTTTCGGACTCGCGAGCGATGATCTCATTTATATTCCCAACAACGTCTCGACGATCGTCGACCTTTTGGAGGCGCAGGGTATCAGCTGGTCAAGCTACCAAGAAAACATGCCCACGGATGGATACCCAGGCTATAGCTTCACCAACCCTGATCAGTACACGTACTACATGCGCAAGCACAACCCGTTAGTCATCTATGATTCGGTCGGCATGAATACCGCGCGCGCTGCGCGTATTAGGAACTTCAACGATTTCGCTGTTGATGTAGGTGCCGTCTAGTTGTTTTGGTTAATAATTTTGCTGACCGTGTACACCTAATGCAGGTTGACAACAACGCACTCTCTCAGTGGATCTTTGTCACGCCTAACCTCTTAAAGTGGGTCCCTCTATTTTACCAGTACCTCGTGCTAACTTTATCACAGCGACGCACACGATACTAGTCTCGGGTATGCTGCTTCCTGGCTGGACTGGTGGCTAGTTCCCCTGCTTCAGAACCCCAACTTCAACACCGCCAAGACACTGATCTTGTTGACGTTTGACGAGTACGCCAATTTCTGGGGTAATATAGCTTTTACTCATACTTTTCCCTTAGGAACGATACCGCTAGCATCAACAACCAGGTGTACAGCCTTCTGCTTGGTGGTGTTATCCCGCAAAGCCTCTTGGGCACAACCGACGATACGTTTTATACCCACTATTCGATGTAAGGAAGATGAGTGTTCGCACTAGCCGGGGGAATCAGCTTATATGACTTTACTAGTCTCTCTACTGTCCAAGATAACTGGAGTCTTGGCAACCTCGGCCGGCAGGATCTCAACAAGACGGTTTCTAGTGCGCTCTATCTCTTGATACAACTTGCTTGGAGTCTAACGTACATTGACCTGTCAGATGTCTTTTCCTTTGTTGCAGATGCGACCACGTACGAGAACAACGACCTCACGACCAGCAGCCTTCCGCTCCTGAACCTTTCGGGCACGTATCCTGGTCCTCTGAATCCGAACGACTGGGCCCCGTGGCCCGCACCTGTTGACGGCACTGGCGCCGGGGGTGGACCGACCTTTTTTGGACCAAACTGAATGCGGCCACTGCACCCACCTAGTCCCAGTCACCTTGACGGAAGCTGCAATCTGTAGTCAATACTTTTTTCACAAAACGAGCGGTGTTCAAGACATTCGTCGTTCGGGTTGTCATCACTGGTTTATTGCTTCATGTAATTATCCCCTTTCAATGGGGCGTTATTCCCCTGGATTTATTCGAGTCTTCACCATCATCGCAGTCCCCGACTCCCACGGTAGTGGGGGAGGGTTTTGTCCGCTTCAAGAATCAGGCACTCTGTTAAGGAGTTTGCATTTGATGGACAATATACTTGTGATATTCTCTCTATGGTGTGTCTCGCCATGAAAGTTGCGAGCCCTTTAAGTATTCGAACTCCGCGAACACGGAGCGAGTTGGCCAGTGACAGCCAGCAATAGATGTCAGGCTCATAAAGATTGCAACGCTTCTCGCATATACCAGAATGCATTCGGTATACATCGACCAAGCCATTGGCATTGATGCACCCGGAAATGGCACCATCGATCGCCCATATCAGACCCTCGCCTATGCGATCTTCACCACCCCCTCCGCCAACGTCGATAACACGGTGTTCCAGATCAGGAAGAGTGCCGATGCAGAATACGATGCGCCGACGCAGTCTGCGAGCAAAAAGGCCAAGAAGGACGCGCAAGGACTAGAGAAAAGGCGGCTGAAAGCGGAGGCGGAGGAGCAGGAAGCACGGGAGCGACAAGAGCGGCGTGAAAAGCGACTCGAGGAGAGTCGAAGAGTAGTGCTCGTCGAGGATGCGTCGCTTCCGACGCCGACCAAGGTGAGTTCGAGCCTGGATTTGATCGTCGACGTCTCGCGGGGCTCTGATCGCGTGCGTGCGTGTAGTCCAAGATCGTGAAGCTCGAACGTCTGCGGGATCAGAGGGTGCGCGTGTCAGGATGGGTTCACCGTCGTCGTGATCAACAGGAAATCATGTTCATCGTCTTGAGGGACGGCACGGGCTACCTGCAAGCCGTGCTGACTGGTCAAACCGTGGGTGCGGGTCTGATCAAGAGGCAACACGACTGACTATTCCTAGAACAAAACCTATGATGCAGTCACACTGCAGCTCGAGGCATCGGTCGAGCTTACCGGAATGCTCAAGGTTATTCCCGATGGCCAGAAGGCCCCTGGTGGGCACGAGCTTGTAGTGGATTACTGGAAAGTCCTCGGTGCTGCCCCTGGCGCAGAAGAAGCCTTTACCAACAGACTCAACGAGGTGCCGTCCTCTGACACGGTCGCCATTTCATCGCTGACATGGCCTTGTAGCAATCCGACCCTTCCATTCTTGCCGATCTCCGTCATCTTGTGTTGCGTGGCGAAACGGCTTCCAACGTCCTCCGACTACGTGCTGCCCTCTTGTCTGCGTTCCGGTCCACCTATGCTGTGTACCACTGCTTGGAGGTGACACCTCCATGTCTCGTGCAGACCCAGGTGGAAGGTGGTGCAACGTTGTTCAAGCTCGACTATTATGGGCAACCCGCGTTTCTCACTCAGAGTTCTCAATTATATCTCGAGACCTGTCTTCCTTCGCTTGGAGATGTATTCTGTGTTCAAGAGAGCTTCCGTGCCGAGAACAGGTAAATTTGTTGCAGACGTACAATATTGTGTAGGACTCTGACAACGTTTGAACAGTCATACCCGTCGTCACCTCAGCGAATTTTCACATATGGAGGCAGAACTAGCATTCATAACTTTTGACGACCTGATGACGCACATCGAAGCCATTGTGAGTTCCGAGTTCTTTTGTTGCATCATACCAATCGCTCTCCTCTCCTCGCGTAGATCTGCGAGTCCGTTGACAAGCTTCTCGACGACCCAGCCTCTGCCGCGCTGATCAAGTCCCTTAACCCCAAATTCACGGCGCCTGTCCGACCGTTCAAACGCATGTCCTATTCGGACACGATCCAATGGCTCAACGAGCACGGTATCCAACACGAAGCCGAAGACGCCGATGGCAACACTATCAAGGATGCCCAAGGCAAACCCGCGATGGTCCCGCACGCGATTGGCGACGACATCGCCGAGGCCGCCGAGCGACAGATGACAGACATTATCGGCGCCCCGATCTTCTTGTACGGTTTCCCTGCAGAGCTCAAGGCGTTTTATATGCAAAGAATGCCGAGGAAGGAGGGGGAGACGGGTCCTGTGTGTACGGAGAGTTGTGACTTGTTGATGCCGGGGGTGGGCGAGATCGTCGGTAAGTTTTATAATGGTGTGGTTTGAATGATACCAAGTTAAGTGAGGATCTAGGTGGATCCATGAGAATAGCGGACATGGGAGAGATGCTGGCGGCATATGCAAAGGAAGGGATCGATCCTACGCCGTATTACTGGTACACCGATCTGCGCAAGTATGGTACTTGTCAGCATGGTGGATATGGACTCGGCATCGAAGTGAGCGGAATCACTCGAACTTGGTTGTCGTTCTTTCTTTGCTAATTCCTTTTTTTATCAGCGTCTCCTCGCGTGGTTGGCGAACAGGTACACGGTCAGGGAATGTTCCTTGTTCCCCAGGTACGTCATGCGCTTTAGAGACAAACAGAGCCGTGCTGACTGTATCTCCCAGATGGCCTGGTCGTGCGACACCTTGAGCTTATCGACATAGTACACCCCGATGTTGGATCTCTGATACCCTTAGAGGTAACATACATAATTGAAGCGTTTCTAGAAGTTCCGAATAGATGTAGGTCGTATCTTTGTTACTTAAGTAATCATGTCGTCTGCCTACGTAGTCATTGCAACTCGCTCACGAAATTTGAGAGCCAAACTCGAAACTGGTTTATTTCACTCCAACGCATAACCGCACACCTGCCTGGCGACCCGTCGCCACATCTTCATCAACTTTCCCACCTCTCGAATTTCGTAGATAGCTCTTCTCGCCTCCCACTCCACTACTACCACAGTGCCCACGCGAACGGTTGGCTCTAGTTCGGCACGCATGCCATTAGCAACGGTCCAGACAAACACTGAGACCGTTTCGCCAGTTTCGGGTCTGCGCACAGTGGGAGCATCGCAGTTGAGGTATTTGCGAGGTCCAGAAAGCACCCATGCTTCGAGGTCACCTGGCGCCACCATGCTGACCGCCCTCCAAAGGACCGAATGTGCAGACTTTGACATCCGCATAGTTTGCTATCCAAAAGGCGTTCATCTCGCGCATAGAGATGATGTCTTGTTGCCAACACCGAGCTCAGCAAAGATAGTATCCCAGGTTGGTCCCATCGGCGTCCTGCCGGACCAGGCCCCACAGAGACAGATATCCCCAAGGACTTGTATGGGCGAGCTCGTCATGCAGAGAATGAACAAGCAAAATTGAATCATGATCCAATGCCACGATTGCGATCACTGGATCCGAATAGATAACTGGGGTGAACCCAGTCCCAGTGAGATAAATTGTGACCTTTGGTTTGAAGGCCACTGGTACGTCGATGTCCCGTTCGGAAATTCTGCACGTCAGGCGTTCGACACGCGTCAGGGCCTTGTTGCCACCTTTGGGGAGCAACATTGAGGCAGGGAAAGCGGGGAATTTGTTGTGGAAAAGAGCGGAAGTGATCGTGATCGTTATGATACTAGTAGACAGCAAGACGACTGTATTGTAGTGGTGTGATGGAACACTGCTCGGCTGCAACACTACTCGGTTGCACACATAACGCTACAACGGAATTAGGCCGTCATCCACTGTGCAACATTGTGCACAACCGAATCCTGCATTGCTGATTTGAATCATGTACTTCGTACGGTAGCTTTTTCCTTTACGGTGATTACTTACTCGAGGGTCTTATTGCCAATTCTTTTGTCGTCAATCTGGAAAAGCTGGCGCAGGAGCGCTCCCCGCTGATGGAGATGGGGGCTTGCCGTGTTATGCCCGCACCGCCTTAGATGTTCTGATCTGGCAAATCATAACGCAACGCGACCAGATTGTGACGCTGGGTCAGCAAGTTCTCGCTTGGCATGCTGACAGCGAGGCCACGTGTGGCAGGCCCAGTTGACAAAGTGAGAATCATTCAACGTCACTTTTATTTTTTTGGTATACATAGTATGCACATTTTGTCACCATCTATGAATTGCGCTTCAGCCGACTTGGGAATCCACTTTAACACGGCCTAGGCCAACTTCATAGATTCAACAATTGAGGGGGGGGGGCGAAATCAGTAAATTGAAGCAGAAATAACAAGAGAGAGAAAAGATTGAGAAAACACAAACAGGGTGGCTTTGGCGACTACAGAATCTTGTACTCATACTACTAGTACGATCGCTAATGAGAAGTAATGAGAAGCAAATCAGACATTCTCGACAAATTCGGAATAGGTAGCGAGCTTGGGAAGCCCCTCGACGTCGTCTGGTGCGCGGTGTGGGAATTGCTCACCAAGGTGCCAAGGAAAGATCACGTGAATCCAACGATGCATACGCGAGATGTAGATGAGGAGGGCACTCGTCAGCTCCACGTACTCGTCCTTGCTAGCGACCGTGTCGAGCGCCTTGGAGTATGCGTCACCGATCCGGAACAAGCTGGGGAGACCTAAATCCTCAAGGAACTCGAAGTGGTGGAAGGTTAGGAATACGCGCGTGATATCCTTTATGTCGGTGGTCGTCATTGTCGGTCTTTGAGTAAGCTGGAGTATGCGAAAGATGATGTCGGCGCCGTCCATCATCAGATACGACTTCAAGTGCACCAGCACCGAGAACGATTGCCCACCAGTCCCCGCCCGCTATCGATTACACCCAATCGGACCTTGTGGAACTCGTCGGGCTCCTCCAACCACACCTCGTCAAGTTCCCTCTCGGTGTAACGCTTCACGATCCTCCAATGGTCCGTGGACACAGAGAAGGACAGGTCCGTCACGTCCGTCACCAAACCCCCGGCTCCATCGCCTCCAATCAACCTGACTTCAACTCGCACAAGGGTGGGCGTCTCGGTCTTGACGGTCTGCTGATAAACGAGCTCCCCAACCGCCTTCATGTTCTCAAAGTCTTCCTCAAGCACTTGGCCAAACTGGTTGATCTTTGCACTTTCGGTAATTCGCCCATAGCAAACGGACATGATCCGACCAGGGGCGTAGTAGTAGACAGCGCCGAATGTGCGCTCGACCATGTTGCCGGGGCCCAAAGAAAGGATGCGAGTGGGCATCCAGAACGTCTCGCCCGAGACGACGACGTGACCAAGCACGCTCTTCAACGGCAGGTGGTGGCAAAGGAGATTGATGACAGACGGGTTTTCCTCCGTAAGAAGACGTGCTCGGAAAGAGAGCCGAGTGCCGAGGATAGAAAATAAGAGCATAGGGGAGGACATAGCGAGGAAGTGTGTGACGCAGCGTCTGAAACGGTTTGCGGTTGAACGTTGAGATTGGGATTTGAGAACGCTATCGAGCGAAGGGGGCAACTTTATATAGATGAGCCAGCGTCTCCCCTTCCTCTAACCGTAGCCCACTTCCTGGCCACTAAATTAGCCAAGCTCAAGTCTAGAAGGTCAATATTAATCTCCGTTTGACATCGCATGCCGATCTGCAAAACTGCTGGAATGGATGCTTACTGTAAGTTGGCTAGAGTTTTCAGAGATTACGTGTGGTGAATTATAGCAATGCCACTGCAATTCGGGTCGTCTAATAAGGTTAGGTGATTGTGACAGATACCCTTGAGATCGCGCTCCTTACGCAGGACGAGTAACGTGCACGGCCCATCCGAGCGCTTTCTTGAAATGATTCGGATACATAGTAGTGGACTCATGGAGCATGCTCTTGATGCAACGCGAGCAGTTTAGCACCAGAACCGCACTGCGCAGTCGGTGAGCGCCACCCATCGCAGCTAGCTCAGCGTAGAAGTCCACATTGAACCGAGAACGCATGGTCTTAAGTAAAATTGAATTGCAGACTTTGTGTGTGGATCGGAACTGACATGTCATCGCCACCTCGTGTCTATTTACATAATACTATGCCTCGCCGTTGAGGTTGGTCGCGAACACTGGCCGGGACGCGTCAACATCGCACGAATCCAAATTTTCTGGTAAACCTCTTATAAACCCTTATCAACCAAATGATAACCATAAGCCCTATAAACCGTTTATATCGATACGCATTATGCGCCACAGGTATGATTCCGTCAGATGTTGGAGAGTGGTATCAACATATGACAAAGCGTCAAGCTTAGTAAAAATGTAGTTTACTTGCAAGGTCCATCACAGCGAGTCTTGTCGGGCACATGTGGAGATCTTATAAATAGTCATCAGCGGTAAGGAATGAGCCGTTGATTCCAATGTATGTCACACTGCAGGTTATTGGGAATAGCTTAAAAGCTTGTCGGGGCCTCATAAACCCTTATAACGGTGCACTTCTTAGGCGAGGAGTATAACGTGATCGGATGTTTGCAATCAGTTAAGCGTTGGGTGGCTACTTGGAATCAGTCTCGGAAATCATTGTAACAGCGAAATGACTAGTGTTGACATTGCTCTGTCATTGCAGCTACCATTCCTACACTTGAACGAATCCATATTCTTAGGACCTGCTGGGAGTTGGTCTTGGAAATCTTTGTAACAGCAAAATGTCTAGTGTTGGCAGATCCGTGTCAATGCGGCCACCATTCCTACACTTCAAAAAGTACATATTCTTAGGACCTACTGGGAATTGGTCTCAAAAATCTTTGTAACAGCAAAATGGCTAGTATTGGCATATCTGTGTCGTTGCAGCCACCATTCCGGCACTTTCGAAAGTCAATATTCTCGTGAGTTCTTGGAAAGTGGAGGATGGATGACAACACTCAGGAGTCGCGACAGGTTTTCTGATTTTGTGTATGCACGAGAACACATCATACATTGTATACGACACACAATGTTTTTCATTTTGTGTACATTACATAGTATCTTGCAATCACTAACAGAGAGGTATACCTTGTCGATCAAAAAAAGCACGAAAAGATAGGTTCAGGGATGCCAAATTCCCCTTCGACCTGTTGACCTGGTATAAACCCATGACAGCACAGGCAAGAGATAGAAAACGACACACTTACGCGTGCTGTTGAGGAACTGCTCAACCTTGGCGCGACACTGCCCGTGTGTGCTGCCTCTTGAATGAAGCGGCAATGGAGCCCGTCTCGATGGGCAACCGGCTATGAGTGAGCCCCACACAGGGACTGAAAACTTCCCTGGAACACGTCAGCGTCTGGGGAGGAGTGCGTTACAGTAACTTACTTGTTCCACCACTATATGAGATCGTCAATGAGTTCTTTGTTGTCCTGATCCATCACTTCGAACCATTTGACAATCATGTTGTAAAAGATGGCGAGGTTGGACAAGTCATCCTCCAGTCTCCAGGCGCCACAGCTTGAAAGTGCAAAGCGTAACTAAGAGGATGATCAGTCATGCTTTCACCTAAGTAAGAGCACGTACCTGGATGGCTATATAGGCAATAGATCGCGGGGTTACTTGCTTCATCCCGGCCAAGTGCGCATTGTGCCGGCGCATGCTTGCATCGACACGTTGACATCTGCTTCCTGCTGTCTCGGAGAGGATGTTCTCCGTCGATTCGACCGAGGATGGCCCCGTGAATATAAGCTTGTATGCCTGGCCAGAAGGTGAAGGTGACCACTCATACGACAGAAAATTCAATTACCTTGACTAGTAAT
>JBBPNN010000211.1:0-37273 GCA_038090935.1 Hortiboletus campestris
GAGTGGCCTTGGACGACTTGCACGGGCTCGGACTTATTTTCCCTTAGACCGGTTACCAAGCCAGATAAGTGCCATCAAGTGCGGATAAGGCGGTTGTCAAATTCCTGATGTGGGTTTATTCTTATTTGTGACACTAGGGCTCTTGATCGACTCTGGTGCCACCCTTCGTGCTCGCGTCTCGCGCTTCGGGATTGCTCCTTCATCATCAATAGTCCATATGCAACGTGCATGATCGCCTAGCTCGTTTGATACGGCCTTGACGCGATCGTATGGCCAGGTGACCGTGTCCTCTCGCTCGCGTTCGATGGACTGTTCTAGTGCTCGATTTGAGTCTTCCGCGGCAACGTGGTGAGTTTGGGTCATGGTGGTCGGAAGGTCGTCTGTGGCCATTGGTAGGTGGTGTAGATGGCTCAGGTACGTTCATTGTCTTACGTTCGTACCAAAATTTGTGCTGATTTGCCTCTTGTCCAGCTAGCGGTCTTGCATGTATTGAGTCGTTTCAAAGCTCACGATTTGCGCCGCCCGTTGTGCCTCCGTTCCACCTCGTCTATTTGACACAGTAACTTCCGACCTTCCTCGACATCTTCCTCGACATCTCGCTTGCCTGGATGGCC
Organism: Hortiboletus campestris; assembly: GCA_038090935.1. Classification (NCBI taxonomy): domain Eukaryota; kingdom Fungi; phylum Basidiomycota; class Agaricomycetes; order Boletales; family Boletaceae; genus Hortiboletus; species Hortiboletus campestris. The sequence continues at coordinate 615 of JBBPNN010000211.1, forward strand.
TCCTGGCCCAGTATCTCGACGTGACACATTCGTCTCGTTATCAGCGTCGCTTTTATCGCCACTAGGACACTCCTGGTCACTGGATCCCAACCGGTATGATGGTTTTGTTGCCCCGCTCCTCTGGCTCGTCTCGAGCTGTCCTGGGTAACTTTTCTGACTTTCTTGTTCCAAGAGTTCATGGGCTTATTCTGACGCATTCCGCAGCTTCCTTGAACGCTTCCTAGCGTCCTCATCGCCTCCAGATGCTCTCGGTGCATCATTGTCGTCGTAGACAGGTTTTTTCCGCAGCTCGCAGGACCTTTTCTTTCTCCCTCGAACTCGCCACATGGGGGTTCATTTCCATTTCGTCGTTGCGCGGGGCTGTTGGGTGGTTCAGGTGGTGCAGGTAAGTCCATCTTCGAATTCTTATCTTGTTTTGGACGCTGACATGACTCGTCTGTAACTAATGGCTTCATCGCGCATCGTCGTGACTTGCCGCTGCCGCCGTTCGTTGTGCTGTCGCTACTACCTCGTCCATCATCTCTAGCACTCTCCTGACCCTCCACATGACCGCCGTATCGCAGTTTGGTCGTTCTTGTGTATATATAGTGTGGTCTCCCTGTCCGAGTCGCTGGTTGACTAGACTTGCGACCTCCATTACTTCGTCGTCGCGCATATCCATACCGCCACCTGCGTCGTCCTGCTCATCCTGAGCATCCTCCGATATGCGTGGGTGATCTCCCAACTCATTTCCCGCACCCGCATCATGGCCTGACCCGACTGTCGTGTCTGTGCAGTCCCTCCGAGTGATCTCGACACGTCCTCCACGATCCTTCGCTTGCCACTTCACATCCCCGTGCCCTCAGGCACATCGGGCGGCTCTATGGGCTCGTCTGGACGATGATCCATCACATCCACGGGATCTTCTGATGGTCTCATTGGGTTCGTCATCTCGGTGTTGGCGGTCTTCAACTACATAGTTCTTCTATGGAAATAGCCAGGAAGCCCTGGCCAAGGCCCCCGGCTTTTCCCTACCAATGTCTCAGGGCAGGATGGATGCATCACTACTTGTTGCTGGTTGACTGTGGCCTATTCCGCTGGAAAATATGCACACGAGCGTAAATCAACCATGTGGTAAAAATCCCGACCAAATCAATCGTCATTAGTGAGCATGCAAGGGCATACATACGTTCTCTTAACGTGGGTTCATTCCCTCAGCGGTGAACCTAAGACATTCTGAAGCCTAGCAGCGTGCCCAATCTCCCAACTACTGGCGCTATGCAGTCAAATCGATGCCCTGGGCCTTGATGTTGACCAGATATATCCATTGCTCATTTAAAACCAGGAGGCTAGACTTCGTGAAGATCATCTGGGAGACTGTGATGTTAAAAATGAATTTTCCGATGAGGGTGCCCTCGGAGTTCCACACTTGTACCCCGTCCCCACACCCTGAATAAACGTTGCCGTCCGTGTCAAGTTGGATGCCATCTGGGATGCCAGAATCGATGTAAGCAAAGACGCGACGGTTTGCGAATGACTGGGTATCTGGATCAACGTCGTACTGGTAGCTGTTGTGGTGCAGAATAAGCATGGCCGAGAACAAAAGAGTCTACGGGAACTTGCATTGTAGCGGGAAGAGTCTGGTTGTTTCCCAAAAAACCACCGGCCACCCCCGAGTCAGTCCTGACCATTGATGTATAAGTTATCGTAGAAGATTGGGCTTAGATATCAGCATGCCGCTTACACGAATGCAGTTTTGCCATCTGGGATAAAGGCAATTCCGTTTGGGCGTACGAATTGATCGGCGACAACTCGGACTTGACCAGTCGATGGATCAAAGCGGTACACCTGCGAAGGTAACATCGGGACGGGACGGGATCCAAGCAACCAGCCGTAGCTGCATGGGCCTGTCAACTTTGTTCTTCTCTCAGTCAATGGAGAACTTACGTGGAGTCTGTGAAAAACATGATATCAGTGCCAGGCAGTACCTTGACATCGTTTAGTGAGTTGAACTGCCTGCCGTAGAAGTTGTCCAGCAGGACGGTGGTATTGAATGGCGGATTCGGATTCACGAGTACAACTGAAGGAGGCAGAAGGGCACGTCCCTTGGTAACGAAGAGAAGATTTCCCTTGTATGGCCCCGTGCCTCCATTTACCATCTGTACATTGTCAGAAAGGTTTAACTAACCAAGGGTAAACGGTTTCCTCCTAGTATGTATTGTAAATCCTGCTCACGGTCTGGATTGGTACGTTGACTCCGCCCGTGGTAGCAGCAAGGGCATTGTCGACTTCTGTCATGTTGACCATCGATACGACGCTATTATTGTACCAGCCACTGTATCCAAGAGAACCACCACCGTTGCTAGCGAAGAAAACGACGTTGAGGTCAGGTACGTAGATCGGTGCTTCGTGAGCAATGGCAAAGCCTGGGTGTGACGCGACAAGACGAATGGTTGCATCCACTCCAGTTACTTCGAGGAAGGAGGGATCAAAGATTTGGATAAATGGTGGGGTGGTGTTTGTGGGATTGAAACCCACGAAAGAGTCGTTTGTACGCCATTGAGCGTAATTTGCACCCACGACATTGTATTCGAGGGGGTTGATGTACTGAGTCTATTAACAATCTCCTCGTGAGCCTCGGTGGAAAACATACCACAGCACCAGGAGGCAAGGTGAGATCCAGGGAGTCATCGGCCACCGTCTCTGGCGATAGAGCAATGGCAATTGCCAACACAGCAAAGGTAGATACAACCATCGATAGGTAAAAAGCTGAGAAATCAGCTCGTCTTTATGCTGAAAGTTCGTCGTCACTGCTCAGGTCAAGTTGGAGCAAGTTCAGATCCACCTTCTCGAGACATTCCCCTTTAAAGCCTGGACAGGGTTTTGGTCGCCGGAATGGTGCCGCTCAGAACCCTCTAAGCCCGCCTCTCGCTGCACAGCCTGCGCTGTTGTTGCTGTGTTCGCTCCCCTCGCTCCCCCCCTTCTTGTTGTTCATCGGGCTCGTGAGTTGTGCCTGTGCTCGTTGGTTGAACGGCTTGCTCTATCTGCGTCGTTTGGCGTGTTTTGTTGTCCCACTCGTGCGGTATTTTTGGACTGGCGATGCGGTGTGCAGCTCTTCCGGCCGCTGCTCATGCAGGGTCTTCCTCTGCTCTGGACGGGCGCGCATTGTGTGTCGCTGTGACCTGTCTGCGAGACGCGCTGCAGCGTCGACTCGCCGGAGGTCACGGTGGCGCTGCCAGTGCTTCCGGGGCTACCATTGACAAGGCAATCACACAACACGGTTTCCTCTCTGCAGGTACGCCAGGTAAACAAGGCCGTTCTGCATCGAAAACAACAGGAGGAACTCGCACGCGAGACTGGTGCGTCTCTGATCAACGTCCCAAGCGAGCCTCCACCGCCTCAGACTGGTCTCTTTGTGGCAACCACTGCACACGAACGTGAGCGCAAGCGTGATGGTGGTGTCGATGCGGCCTTGACGGAACGCGAGCGAGAGAAGAGACTCACTGAAGACCGTCAGCGAAAACTGGATGAGTTCCAGCGTCAACAATTGGGGATGGCTCAGTCGGCATGCCAGTGTTCAATGGTCAATTCCTGATGGGCATAAGTCCTATGATGGGAAATCCGATGTGTTTTTTTTTTTCGTATGCTTGCGTCGTCCAACTTGTTCTGTGCGCAAAAGAGATGCGCGAACTTACTAGAAAATATGTCCCATAGCAAGTGTTGCCACGCATATTAGTACTATTACCCTTGATCGGCTAAGACTCTAGTTCCTTCGTGCTCACGTTTCGCGCTTCGGGATTGCTCCTACCCATCAATAGTCCATATGCAACGTGTCTGATCGCCCAGCTCGTCCCATACGGCCTTACAGTAACGCGATTCGTATGACCCGACGAGCGTGTCTTCTCGCTCGCGTTCGATTGACTCTTCTAGTGCTCAATTTGAGTCTTCCACGACGACGTGGTGGGTTCGGGTGGTCGATTAGTAGGTCGTCTGTGGCCATTGGTAGTAGGTGCGGACCATCCTGGACACTGGCACCTCCCGATCCATCCCGCTCGCCCGAATAGCCTCCTAGCCCAGTATCTCGACTGGACGCATTCGTCTCGTTACTATAGCGCTGCTTTTATCGCCACTAGCGCACTCCTAGTCGCTGTGAAGATCAACTGGTATGATGGTCTCGTTGCCCGGCTCCTTTGGCTCGTCTCGGGCTGTCCTAGTAGGTGTGTTTTCCTGATTCTTTTGTTCCAAGGGTTCGTGGGCTTGTTCTGACGCATTCCGCAGTACTTCCTAGCGTCCTCGTCGCCTCCAGATGCTCTCGGTGCATCGTTGTCGTCGTCGACAGGTTTGTCTTCGCTGCGCGCAGGACCTTTTCTCTCCCCCGCGAGTTCGCCACATGGGTTCATTTCGTCGTTGCGCGGGGCTGTGGGGTGGTGCAGGTGGTGCAGGTAAGTCCATCTTCGTGTTCTTCGCTTGTCTTGGACGCTGATATGACTCGTCCGTAGTTAATGGCTTCAGCGCGCATCGTCGTGACTTGACGCTGCCGCTGTTCGTTGTGCCATTGCTACTACCTCGTCCATCATCTCTAACATTCTCCTGACCCTCTACATGGCTCTGGACGACGGCCGTATCGCAACTTGGTCGTTCTTGTGTATATACATTGCGGTCTCCCTGTCGCTGGTTTATTGGACTTGCGACCTCCATTACTTCGTCGTCGTGCATATCCATACCGCCACCTGTGTCTTCCGCTCATCCTGAGCATCCTCCGGTATGCGTGGGTAATCTCCCAACTCATTTCCCGCACCCGCATCACGGCCTGACCCGACTGTCGTATCTATGCAGTCCCTCCGAGTCGACCATCTCGACACGTCCTCCTCGATTCTTCGCTTGCTACCTCACATCCCCGTGCCCTCAAGCACATCTGCGGCTCTGTGGGCTCGTCTGGACGACGCTCGTCGTCGCCCGTCGCGTCCACAGGGTCTTCTGATTTTCTCACCGAGTCCGCCATCTCGGTGTCGGCGATGTACCCCAGCTACACAGTTCCCCTACGGAAATGACCAGGTGGCCCAGGCCCGGGCCCCGGGCCCCGGGCTTTGGCATACCAATGTCTCAGGCCGGGCCGTGGGCTCTCACGGGCCAGATGCATGACTACGTGACCTATTCCGCCGACAAAGCGAGAGTAAATCAACCATGTGGTAAGAATACAGACCAAATCAATCGTCATTAGTGAGCGTGCAAGGGCATACATGTGTTCTCTCAACGTGGTCCATTCCCTCAGCGGTGAGCCTGAGACATTCCGAAGGCTAACAGCGTGGCCCGATCTCCCAACTACTGGCGTTATGCAGTCAAATCGATGCCCTGGGCCTTGATGTTGACCAGATATATCCATTGCTCATTTAAAATCAGGAGGCCAGAATTCGTGAAGATCATCTCGGGGACTGTGCTGTTAAAAAAGAATTTTCCGATGAGGGCGCCCTCGGAGTTCCATACTTGTACCCCGTCCCCACACCCTGAATAAACGTTGCCATCCGTGTCAAGTTGGATGCCGTCTGGGATGCCAGAATCGATGTAAGCAAAGACGCGACGGTTTGCGAATGACTGGGTATCTGGATCAACGTCGTACTGGTAGCTGTTGCAGCGCAGAGTAAGCATGGCCTAGAACAACAGAGTCTACGGGAACTTGCATTGTAGCGGGAAGAGTCTGGTTGTTTCCCAAAAAACCACCGGCCACCCCCGTGTCGGTCCTGACCATTGATGTGTAAGTTATCGCAGAAGATTAGGCCTAGATATCAGCATTCCGCTTACACGAATGCATTTTTCCCGTCTGGGGTAAAGGCAATTCCGTTTGGGTGCACGAATTGATCGGCAACAACTCGGACTTGACCAGTCGATGGATCGAAGCGGTACACCTGTGAAGGTGACATTGGTTCGGGGCGGAATTTATTCAACCAGCCGTAGCTGCATGGTTCTGTCAACTTGGTTCTTCTCTTTGAAGGTCAAAGGAGAACTTACATGGGGTCTGTAAAAAACACGATATCAGTGCCAGGCAGTACCTTGACATCGTCTAGTGAGTTGAACTGCCGGCCGTAAAAATTGTCCAGCAGGACGGTGATATTGAATGGCGGATTGGGATTCACGAGTACAACTGAAGGAGGCAGAAGGGCACGACCCGAGGTGACGAAGAGAAGATTTCCCTTGTATGGCCCCGTGCCTCCATTCACCATCTGTACATTGTCCGAAAGGTTTAACTGACCAAGTGTGAGCGGATTTCTGCCTAGTATGTATTGTAAATCCTGCTCACGGTCTGGATTGGTACGTTGACTCCGCCCGTGGTGGCAGCAAGGGCATTGTCGACTTCTGTCATGTTGACCATCGATACGACGCTATTATTGTACCAGCCACTGTATCCAAGAGAACTACCAGCGTTGCTTGCGAAGAAAACGAGGTTGAGGTCAGGTACATAGATCGGCGCTTCGTGAGCAATGGCAAAGCCTGGGTGTGACGCGACAAGACGAATGGTTGCGTCCACTCCAGTTACTTCGAGGAAGGAGGGGTCGAAAATTTGGATGAACGGTGGGGTGGTGTTTGTGGGATTGAAACCCACGAAAGAGTTGTTTGTACGCCATTCAGCGTAATTTGCACCCACGACATTGTATTCAAGCGGGTTGATGTACTGAGTCTGTCAACAATCTCCTCGTGAGCCTCGGTGGAAAACATACCACAGCACCAGGAGGCAAGGTGAAATCCAGGGAGTCAGCGGCCACCGTCTCTGGCGCTAGAGCAATGGCAATTGCCAACACAGCAAAGGTAGATGCAACCATCGACAGGTAAAAAGACGCTCGTCTTAAACTGAAAATCCGTGGTCACTGCTGAGGTCAAGTTGGCGCAAAAAGCTCGAACAAGTTCAGATCCTCCTTCTCCGAGTCGAGACATCCCCCCCTTTAAAGCCTGGACCGGATTTTGTTCGCCGGGAATAGGGCCGCTCAGAACCCTTCATGGAAAAATAGATCACCGAGAACACCTCAGACGAGGTCGGATCGTTGTCGAACAGATTGGGAACTACCGAGAAACAGATTTCAGGGGTTTTCGGATTCTTATTTGTTTACTCATGCATGGGTAATGTTTTGTAAGCATCCAAATTTGGGTCGCAATATCCCAAAGATGGGTCACCTCAGAGTGCGTGATAGTTCTTGCTGAGGGTATAAACCAAGAGCTATTGCGGAATGGTGTCCAACTCGAGGAACGACCCAGATGGGTCATGCCAGTCATTAAATTTGACGTCACTCGAAGGTGTGGCATCACCAGTCGTGTTCACATCCCAAAGATACGCATGGTCGTCTCGATGAGCTTGATTGTGGTTGTGATTCCCGCTATTCGCTGCGGACGTGCTACCTGAGACACCGCGTCAGGTGGCAATGCATGGGCAACGGTGACTGCATTATATCATCACTGCATCACTTACGCAAACTGCTCACGCAGTGCAAATTTTTCAGAATTCACAATTTCTCGACCTGCAACACAAAACTCGAGATGTCACCTTTCAGTCAATGTGCGAACCAATACAGACCGTGCACATTTCAGATTTTGAGTGTCAGTTACCAAAATCAGGGATTCCAAGAAATCACAAACTATATCGAACGCGTGTTTTGAATTATTTGAATCGGCAAACGAAGCACGAAAACATCCAACCTTGCTTCCAGCAGCCTGAGTAAAATGACAAACCGTGTCTCCAGTGACTCACTTTAGAGGCTAGCAGTGTGCCTTGTCTCCAACTAGGATACAGTCAAATCGATACCCCGGGCCTTAATATTTGCCAGATATATCATTTCTTCGTCGAAAATAAGGAGACCAGACCCTGTGAAGATCATCTCGGGGGTCGTGCTGTTTATATAGAATTTTCCAATGAGGACACCGTCAGAGTTCCATACATGTGTTCCTTCCCCACATGCGGAAAACACGTTGCTGTTTGTGTCAAGTTGGATGCCGTCGGGGACGCCAGAATCGCTGTAAGCAAAGACGCGACGGTTTGTGAAAGACTGGGTGTCTGAATCGACGTCATACTGATAACTGTTGCAGAGAAGAGTAAGCATAGCTGAGAACATACGGGTCCAAGGAAACTTACATTGTAGCAGGAAGTGTCTGGTTGTTGCCCAAAAAACCACCATCTAGGCCCGTGTCGCTCCTAAGGATTTATGTTGTAAACATTCGCAGAACATCAAGCTGAGATGTCTCATCCTGCTCACACGAAAACAGTTCTGCCGTCCGCGGTAAAGGCAATCCCATTTGGGTTCACGAATTGGTCCGCGACAACTCGGACTTGACCAGTCGATGGATCGAAGCGGTAGACTTGCGAAGGTAACATCGGGACGGGACGGAATCCATTCAACCAGCCGTATCTACAACAGTCTGTTGGCTTTGTCAGTCTCCCAGGTCAATGAGGAACCTACGGGGGGTCTGTGAAAAACACGATATCAGTGCCAGGCAGTACCTTGACATCGCTAAGCGAGTTGAACTGCCTGCCGTAGAAGTTGTCCAGCAGAACGGTGTTATTGTACGGTGAGCTAGGGTTCACGAGTACAACTGAAGGAGGCAGAAGGGCACGTCCCGAAGTAACGAAGAGAAGATTTCCCTTGTATGGCCCCGTACCTCCATTGACCATCTGTACATTGTCGGAAAGGTTTAACTGACCAAGTGTGAGCGATCTCCTCCTGCCATCTATTGTAAATCCTACTCACGGTCTGGATTTGTATATTGACTCCGCCCGTGGTAGCAGCAAGGGCATTGTCGACTTCCGTCATGTTAAGCATCGATACGACGCTATTATTGTACCAACCGCTATACGCAAGAGTACCGCCAGCATTGCTTCCGAAGAAAACGACGTTGAGGTCAGGTACATAGATCGGTGCTCCGTGAGCAATGGCAAAGCCTGGGTGTGACGCGACAAGACGAATGGTTGCATTAAGTCCTGTTATTTCGATAAAAGAGGGATCGAAGATTTGGACAAATGGTGGGGTAGTGTTTGTGGGATTGAAACCCACAAAGGAGTCGTTCGTGCGCCAATCAGCATAATTTGCACCCACGACATTGTATTCGAGGGCGTTAATGTACTGAGTTTGTTACCAATCTCTCTCACGGGCATCGGTACGGAACATACCACGGCATCAGGGGGCAAGGTGAGATTCGGGGGGTTAGCGGCCCTCGTCGTTAACGCTCCGGCAATAGCAATTATCAGCACGGCAAGGGCAGATGCAACCATCGTTGTGTAAAAAGGCTGAGATGGAGCTCGCTCTTGTTCTAGAATTCAAAGTGGTGAACGGTTGCTGAAGCCTGAGGCAAGAAAACATACTACAGGAGGATATAACGGAGCGAGGCAGCCGCCAAAACAGAAGCGGGAGGGTCAGCAAACAGCAGGCTAGGGCTTATGGGACAGTGGGTGCATGCCAAGGGTCCCCGGGATAACGAGAGCGGCGTACCTACCAAGTGAGATGACAGAAGCAGGTCAAGGAGGGGAAGGCTACCCCTATACCACTGACTTGGTGCACCCCTGGCTCAAGGGCCGGCCCTGACAGGGGAGTATGACGCAACCTACCCGATGACAATAACATGGGCTGACTGATCGCGGCGTTGGAGAGCAGGCAAGAATGTGACCAGAAATGAGCTACCAATAACCGAACACTGTAGGGCCATATGGAATGGACCATTACCAGGACGACAAGAAACCACTGAGTAAACCCGAAAAGGGAACAACAAGGCAATGAATCAAAGCAACGCACCTATTGAGACGACGGGAAACTAGCCCAAGGAGAAAGGCCCGAAAAACCCAAAACCCGAACGCCCCTATAATATTATTTGATAAAGGCTATGACACCATAGAGAAAAAGGTGGTGGCGAAGTCAATTACAACGCTACAGTGCTGGCAGGTTAGGGCGGTTTGTGAGAATTCGGCCAAGAGCGGCCCACGCGAAATAACGTAATTACTCTTGTTTGTACTACAGTATTTACTCTACATAGGCCCAGTGGCGTGAGCCCTATCTACCATGGGTGATTTCAGCGTTGGGAGCTGGTAAGTCGCAAACCCGTGTATGAGTTGCGTGAAGGTCTTTGTTTTCTAAGGGGACACTAGTGAAGCGAAATATAGTCACACTAGGTCACAACGTGTCACTGCCAACTGGTGGGATGTAAGATTTACCTTTCAGTTCGCAGCGGTTCGCCCGGCAAGGTAATTCGTTCCAATACGCTCCCATCCTCGTCCAATAAACACTTAAGGTATACAGAAATGTCAAATGGTTTTGAAAGAGATGCGTAACTCCTCGCATGAACATGGACTAGTATTAGTCTGCGCAGTCAGGGAGCCCGGCCAACCTGTCACTTTGTGATCATGACGCCTCATGTTGGAGCCTTGCTCTGTGGCCAGCCTAGCCTACGGGTCCATGTCAGTGAGAGTAAGTGAATATGCCTATGCTTCCTCAGAGTTTTGACCTAACGCGGGATCTAGGAGACTACGGTTGCAGTAACTGGTATCTATCGATACTTTGACCATAATGATATCGCGGCTTGCTAACGATACGCCACCTGGTTGCTATGATTCAGGTTATACTTAACCGTATTCTAACCGTGACAGTCGTTGCTACAGCTTTTGCGAGTGAGTTTTCAACAGCCCCTTTCGGTTCTACTCACTAGCGTAACCGTTTTTAGGTGCGCCTGCTGAGCGTCATTGACCTCCTGACGGTTAAAGTGAGTCTCTTTCGATTAACGATTCGATTTAAGAAACGAAGATTTTGGCGAGAAGATACGAGGGTAACGGTACTGATGGTTGGTGCCGTAGCATTTTTCTATCGTTACTTTGATATATCCCCAGATCAGTCAGTCGTGCTTGGTTTCTTTGGACTTGGATATGCAATAACTCCCCATCTCTAGACATCTCTAGACATCTGAAAATCGCCGGTGAGATCTCTTCATACGTATTAGTGAGCTCACATTCCATTGCCACATTCAGACAATCTATGCTTTAATAACTGCTGGGTTCCGTCTGCCTTATTCGATCGTCTCCCCTGTCTTCGCAATTTCAGGTATGCTATGAGGGCCCTCTCCATCATTCTCTCGGCGTTATTAGTTGTTTGAAACATGGCGGAGTGTGAGCAACCTCAAATCCGCGCTTGGACGCACAGCATGTTTCATTTCAGATTCGATATTCTTTTTCTTGGACTTCTTTGGAGGATCAAACTTTCCCGACGACGGCGGAGGATCTCGTCGATATTCTCACCAAGGTGATGATGGGCCCATCATTCACTGCCGCATGCTATCATCGCACAGGTAGTTCGTGACCGTACGCTTGTTTTTTATTTATAGAAATTAGCTTGGAGGTATGTTCGGAGGTATGTTTATGAGTCATTGCTGGTTACCGAACCCGCGCGAAGTTTTCGCAGTTCACTCATCTTTCAAAGCTGCGAACTCAGCCGAGAATACAACCACCTTCGACTCGATTTTAGCGCAGGAATTGCGCAGGAACGACGTTGCGCCAGCTGTCCTCCAATCAGAGCTCTCAGATTTCCTGCGGTAATCGTCAAGCGATAACGTTACGAACTTATCCCACGTACGAGTCGCTTGCTTGCAGCTGCACTGCTCGTTGTTGTCACATACGTCATCAGAGTCGGGGAGTGTCTCGGATGATGATTTCACCACGCAGGTGTTCTAGAAACTCGCAATTCCTTACTATTACGGGGGCCACCAGTTAATGGGGGGTTAGCCTGAGCTTCTTGCAGACTCCATTGTTGAATCCCACCCTCGTTTCACACCGGATGATAGTGTGAACACTACAAATTGTCAATGAGTAGTCGGCCGATCAGGCATTGGACTCGGTGTCAGTGATTCAATGAACATGTTCGCAGTGCGGGATGTCCGCCCTTGGAGTTCAGAATGTTGACGGCTGAAAAAAACCCCGGTGAACAAGGCAGGACCGATCAGGGCCGGGCACAACAGCTACCGGGGCAAACATGTACACGCCGTTGGAAGCGGGCTTCATCGATCCTGCAGGTCCATATTTCGACGGAGGTTGGAGTAATGGAGCCCAAGGTTTCATAGACTCTTTATTCTACCGGATCATGTACATTGCAGGAACGGCGGTCACAAAGAAACGTAACCAAATGCCCAGTAAACCGGCTTTGTAAGAGTCGTTAGAGTGTTTTCTGGCTTGGCTTCTCTTCGCGAGCTGAGTCGAATTGATGATGGCCGACGAAGGCTATCATCTTCGCTTTAAGTTGGACCTGGAGCGGGCGAGTGATGGCTGGATCCAAGAAAGAAGTGGACGGAAAAATAGATTGAACTTATTGTTTCACCTCAACCTTTGAGCTGTCGGTCGAGATCGGTTTCACATGCCAGCAATCTGAGCCTCTTGTGCAGCTCGGTGATTGTGGTAAGACTTATTTGAAGTTTAGCATTTTGTTTAATTCAAAGGCCGCACGAATCTTGTCTCCGCTCCGTTCTGAATCACCTGCACCAGCCGGAAATGCTTCACGTTCGCGTTTGGATGTTGGACCGTGGCTGCCGGCTGAATGTGTTGTCATTTGGACGCATGGGGAGCAACAGCTTATCCCATCGGGATGATATATAAATCCCTCCCATGCCTACCTACATTTCCCGACGACCTCAAACCACCAACGTAACCTGGTCGGACGCCTCTCCCTGCTGTCCTGCTGGTCAGTTCTAGCCATGTTTGGCGTTCGTGTCGTCGACTACCTCACAAAGGGCTTTCCGCACATCACTGGTATCAGATGGTTCAACCTCTCCGTCCTGTTGATCACCCCTGCCCTGTCCCTCTATGGTTCACTTCAAGTGCCAATCCTCACGGGCACGGTCGTTTGGACCGCACTTTATTATATCTTCTCCATGCTCGGTAAGTCTTGAGGAACTCTCTCGCCTACTTATTAATACTAACCCCGGCGTCAAAGGTATCACTGCTGGTGAGCTACAGGAGACCGCCAAGTTGACGTTAACACAAAGACTCCTTTCACAGGTTATCATCGTCTTTGGTCGCATAGATCCTACGTAGCTTCTTACCCTCTTCAAATATTCCTCATTCTCGCTGGTGCAAGTGCGGTCCAAGGGTCTTGTTACTGGTGGGCCCGTCGCCATCGTTCTCACCACCGACACACCGACACGGACCTCGATCCTTACAATTCGGAGAGAGGCTTACTATGGACCCACGTCGGGTGGGTTATATTTGATACAGATCTCCGGCCAGGACCGGCGGATGTATCTGACCTGAAGAGTGATCCGCTCGTGCAGTGGCAGCATCGCTGGTATTTTGTCATTTTGACCGTTTTTGGTTATGTCCTCCCAATGTGCATCCCCGGTTTGCTCTATGGGGATTGGCGAGGCGGGTTTTACTTCGTTGGGGCACTCCGCATGACAGCTTGTCATCATGTATGTCATTCACCACACATGAATTATCGCTCTGACATCTATAACAGAGCACGTTTTGCATCAATTCTATCGCGCACTACTTTGGAAGCACACCTTACGATGACAAACATTCCCCTCGCGACCACCTGATCTCTGCAATCCTCACGATGGGTGAAGGGTACCACAATTTTCACCATCAGTTCCCAATGGATTATCGGTAAGAAACTACGTATTCCGTCATCCGCGGTTGCTTCACCCGCCTTCCGGTCTCCAGGAACGCCTTTCGCTGGTGGCAGTACGATCCGACCAAGTGGTTCATCGCCATATGCCAGTTCCTTGGGCTTGCCTCCCATCTTCGGGTATTCCCTAGCAACGAGGTCGAGAAAAGTGCCCTGACAATGAAGCTCAAGGCTCTCAAGGATGTCCAAGACTCAATTACTTGGCCCGTCCCACCCGAAGAGCTCCCTGTAGTGACGTGGGAATCATGTGTGTCCAGATCCCGCCGCACCTTTGCATGCTAACAAGATGTCGCAGTTCAAGAGGAGTCAAAATCACGAACGTTGTTGTTGGTGTCAGGTTTCATCCATGACGCGTCTTTATTCTTGGATCACCATCCGGGGGGCAAAGCCCTCCTAGGCCGGAACTCTGGCAAGGACATGACAGCAGCCTTTTTCGGAGGAATATATTCCCACTCACACGCTGCCCACAACGTGCGTTTGCCTGATTCGATGGTTAATTGCCTCTCTGATCGTCTTTCCCTCTGCCACGCTGTGTGTATCTTGGATTTCAAAACGCTCAGCTCTTAGCGATGATGCGGGTGGGAATCCTCGCAGGAGGCGTGGAAATGCCTGCGGAACATATCGTACCACCGAGCCAACGGCTCGTTATCAGTGCCACCATCTCAAAGACCCCCGACGTCACGGCCTCCAACCAAGGTGAAACCCCAGGAAGCACCTTTTAGAAACAGAAATTGATTTGCACTCACTAAATTCGTTCTACGATCGACTAAATTCTAACTATTATGATCAACATCGTAAGTAACCGGACACTGTTGTGAAATGCGGCCTAGGAAATCAGTAAAATCAATCTAATATACGACATGTTCTTCTACTTCGGGAACTCAAGTTTCATGTTCGTTCTGTATATACATCCGCTACATACGAAAACGTCATGGATGCATTAACAGGGCGACGGGTCATTCCTGTATTTACTCTTTGAGAGCTTCCTCGATAGCTTCGGGAAGACTGTCTAAGAGGGATAACTTCTTGGTCTCGGTTGGTTCCCAACCCAGTTTGTAAAGACGTTCAGGTTTCACAAACAAGTTACCGCCAAGTAATGACCAGCCATCTGGTGCGACGAGATAAGCAAGGACAGCCCACCCGGGTGGGATTACCATAACTTACAGTTGCCGAGAGGATCAACAATTTCAGCGGGCAGCGGGCGGCTACCACCTTGCTTGATGATACCCTTACTGAACAGATACTGTTCGAGGGAATGAGTCAAGTAAGCAATCCACCTTTCGAAAGCACTCACGTCGCCCATGAACTTTGTCCATTCGTGGTACGTGATTTTGGGCTCCATACTTGCCGAAAAGTCTGGAGATCACTGACATTAATATAGATAGTCGAGACGTAAAACTGATTCCTCTCACACAGGCCCTCGGGGCCTTCGTTGGCTCTACCTTCCAGAGCTGCCTGGAGGACGAGGAACAGGCCCATTGCGCAGTCTCTGACGTGGATGTTATTCATCGTATTGGCGCCAGGTCCCCAGGTGCCTGCATAGCCAACATTCTTCATCATGTCAAGGAAAATGCGGAGCCATAGCGTCGTTTTCTGGATACCTTCAAAATCATTCAATTTCGCTTTCGTGCGTTGTCGTGAACCGTTGCGTGTACTTTACCTTCACCAACGCCGTAGATCTACAGACAATCACAGCATCAAGATCCGCGATTAGGACGAATTTTAGAACATACCTGAGCTGGAAAGTAGATGATCGTGCGAACTGGATTTTCAGTACGTGATCCCGCTTCTACAATCTGTCATCGAGAATCAAACTGTGCGACGATGACATTGTCATTAGGCGACTCACAGGTATATCCGAATCGAGGTGGGTATTTTCCGGATTGCATCTGGGGTACAGAGAGATTGGTACCAGAGGCAGAGATTACTTGCGTTCTTTACTCACTGTTTTAAATCCAAACCTATGTCTGACCATCCCTTAACATACTCGACAGGTTCACCTCTCGCATTATCGCTGATGACACCGCAACCAGAAATATGGATATAGAGGGGAGGCTTTCCTGGGTTGTTTTTCGAGTTCGTCTCGAGCCCTGCGAGGGTCGCTAGTTGTGAGCCATTCAGTTTTCTTGATCCGCTCCTGGTAGAGGTAGCAAACGTACACTTGACGCTCGCAGGGTGATCCGAACTTGCACAGTTGATGACTATGTCAACTTTCGAGACCTGTTCCCGAATGATAGCATCGTCGTCGAGACTGCCTTCGACGAAGCTAATGTTCGAGTACACCTTTTGTAGTTGTTCCTTTCGCTCTCGGGTGGCGTTCCGAAGAAGGGCGACAACATGGAGCTGGGGAAGCTTCTCGTTCAGCAATATTAAAAATTGAGAGCCAAGGTAACCAGTGGCTCCGAAGAAGAAAACGATCTGAGGTTCGACGGACATGTTCTGTGAAGAAAGCGCGTTAGGCCCACTGGGATTGGGTGCATTCCTGTTATATATGAAGCCAATCGTATGCCGTGGAAAGCCGGGAGAAAGATACTTTTTAATGTATCAAGGACGACCCTGTAGTTGGGAAGCTCGTTGACCAATAGATGATGTGTCGGGGGTATGTTTAAGTCAATATGAGTCATATTATAATCCTCAGCGGACGTTTCCACTGACCGTCATCGGTTGCCGTCATAGTAGGACCATAGACTATGCCCAATCTATGCGTATCGTGCTCGTAGGCTGGTGGAGAAGGAGAGTGTATAACGAACCAAGTAGGCACATGTACGTAGTAGGGGGGTAACAGCTCCAACTGTCGTAGCGAGTGGGTGGAGGCACTTGGCCCTTCTCACGCAGACTAAATCCTGCGCGGGGCTCGTCCTGCGTCCCGCTTGGGCTGCCAACTAAGGGGGAGGTTCCGGGATAACGGCTAGTGAAGTTTTTAATCCATCATTCGGCGCAGATCGCGATTACACACTTACACGCATAAGTTTCCTATTGTGTCAGCCTGACACGTAGAATTTTCCCGTCACTGAAAATGCGTCCGAAAAAGCCCGACATCGCATCCATGCTTTCGAGTTTTCTGCGCACTATTTCGGCTTATCGATAAGAGACTCCGCCAGCCCATGCGTTAGTCAGAAAAGGCCTGGCAGCGTGACTTCTGCCGACTGGCATATGTACAACATTGAAAGGAACAAAGGTTTCTGTGAAAGATGTCTGGATGCCTCAGTCTCAAGCGATGCCCTCATTACTATTTTTTAGTTTCTGCCTTGAATTCGACAGCCTGTGTTGGTCACCTTCTCCAAGGCCATACTACGTGGCAACGTGCGTGATCCCTGGTTTCATTGTTCCCTGCGGGTGTCCGGCTTTGACAAAGTGCTTATCGGGCAGATTATCTTTCCGATTGCCAGCCAATGGGTTGTAGTCCTCGGTGGCACCACGCTTGATGATCTGCTTGACCACCCTTAGATACCGTAGTGCAGTTCCTTGCCAGTGGAAACAGTGGGTATCAAAAACCCTGGGGGGAACCGAGATCAGTAGCAACAGGACCGTCAAACCACAGGAGTTCAACTGAATTGACCTGTTAGTATTAGTTGACATCCGACATGACCCAGGCGCACGTTTGACCGTGTTCCACGCGAGTAGGGTCGCGGAGTGGACTCTTACAGTAACGGTGATGTCGGGAGAAGTCGGGACCTGCGAGCGCAAGGCTCGGAATTAGTAGAGAAGGCTAACTTCAAATAAACCTTTATCAGTTTCATCCCATTCGTATTGACAAGTGGGCTGTGGTCAAGTCTTGAGTGGTAAAGCTTGATCGCGGTTGCGACTTGAGAGTTTTCTAGCTTTCTTCGGCGAGATTTGCTCTCGATGTGCTAGGCTTGACGGAATGCTAGAAGCTGTCTCGCATGGACTAGACAAGAATACATTTTACTGAGGGGAGTACGTGGGTAGTATATCGGAAGCTGCAACGGATTCAGTCTGTGAGTTCTCGATATCGATATCTCACCACAGCGCCTCATCCGAAGAACCAAAGAAGATGCTACTTCTAGGATATTCTGGCTACGCTACACACTCACTGTAATTGTCAATGAAATTACCTGACCTTGCTGGGCCTATCAATAATGCATCTCGTTGGACGAGCGGTCGCTCATTTTGGGGCGTGCTGAAATGAATCACCGTGGCACTTGCGCTCTTCGACTTTTCGACTCAAAGTAGTGGTCATGTCATTTTGAGAAGGTTTCTTGATCTAGCGGGCGTGAGGAGTGAACCGTTCGCCAATCTGGAGTTGAGAGACAGGTCATATTACACCAATTTCAAGTTGTCGCCGATCAATTTGTGCACCCAAACGGGATTGCCTTTATGCTAGACAGCTAGGTTAGTCAGTCATATAAGAGTATGCGGAAGACGCACGTGAGTTTGGATATTCCCACCCCCCCACACCCAATGATCACATCTATTCCCAGATTGAACATGGTAGGAAGCGAGCTCCTGGTTCCCATGGACCCGCGAGACAAGTTCAACATACTGCAACCACAATATAGGCTTTCCCTCAAGTCATGGAGCTCGTAGACAGGTCTAATAGCGTCACCAACTGCGCAGAAAATGCATTTATTTGCCTCGCAAAGTTGTCTGCCGGAGATTCTGGCATATGCCAAGCCTCGCTGCTGGATTAAAAGTTGTCAAGTTCAAACGCGCGGAACTTCTAAGGGCTCAGGGCACGATGTGTTCATTTATTCCGCTCCCAGCTCTGCAGAGGATTGTCGCAGCGAGAGATTTGAACGTAAGAAGTGATCGCGAACATCTAAAACACCTCAAAGAAGGTTCAGTTCTCCTACCGTCAGGTCTTGGAACATCTAAACCCTGCTGCCTTGAGGTGGAGGTGGTATAAATCCATGCAGACACAGAACCAGGACTCTCGCACACGTCTACAACGTCTGAACGTTTGCAGCCGCTTGTTGACGATGAGGGTATACATTGCGTCTGGGCGAGCTTGCTAGAAACACTATGAAATGACATGGGCGACCACTGTATAATACACCATGTCAGAAATATCACAGAGTACCACAGAAAGGAAGTGAACGAGGGCGCATACATCCAGCGTCTCGACCAAAAGTATGCGCGACTACCATGCTAGAATCACGACTCGACATGCTCGGCTTTCAACTCTTCCTTTGCTTTCCTGAATCTCTCAAAGTAAGGCTGCGCATTTGATCAAGACAATGTGCTGCATGGTGCAAAAATGGCGACTTACGGCCTTTTCCTCCGGGGACATGGACCTCCAACGATCTCCAGCTGCGACCACAGCCCGAACTGTATACCTTTTCTCGGGAGATGTCTCATTGATGATGGCCTGTCCATCTGGGCTATTGCGGAATTCGTTCGAAAATCTAGGGAATACGCGATGAAAGAAGTCTTCTCTACATCATCCAGAGAATAAGAACACACAAGATGAACGGAGTCACGGGAAGTGATGGCTTCTTTGTCGAATGGAACTTGGTTTTACCCTGAGCTTTACGAATTGCGTTGAGCTGCTTCAGGTCGGATAGAGATGTATTGCGGAAAAACTCTTCTCTCTCTTGCTTAGCTTGTGCCTTCCTGGCTTCATTTTCGTCATAGAATGGCTAGAGAAGCATCAAGAGAGGATGGTTGAATTGGAAAGACGCTGCACCGGCAGGCCATACATACTTGCTTCTCAGCCGTGGAGTATCCCCTCCAAATTTCACCAGCACGCTTGGAAAACTCTTGGAACTCCGGCAGTGAGGTTGCTTTGGGTTGAGATTTGACAAAGGAGGCATAGAAAAGGAAGTAGGGACCAGGTGCACGTTTGGGAGGCTTGAGATTTTTTGGTATGCGGACTGAAAGACAGTGAGTTCCGGCGAAGCACGGTGCAACACCTACGCACCTCGCTGTTTCTCCTGTTTCGGTTGCTTCCCCTGGTGAGGGTCGGCTGGGTGTTTGGGTGGCCTACCTCTCTTGGCCGGGGCTGCGCGTTTACCATTGCCAGTTTTCTGTTTGGCACTCTTGCGGATGGTCTTCTCCCCGGTGCTTTGGGCTGGCGGGAAGTTGAACTGAGGGGTCGCGAAGAGAGTGCGACGCGTGACGATGGCAAGAGCCGCTGGGTGAGCGGTGCGGGCAGCGACGGAGGCCAACCCGCCGAGGGTGACACGCCTAGCAAAGAGCGACAAGACCATTCTGGATTGAAGCGGGCAAAGAGTTGAGAGTTTCAATACTGTCACGCTTGACGTCTGTCACACGACCTGTGACCCGCGTGTCGTGCTCGCCGTGCTCGACGATGGCGACGCCAGGCAACGCGCTTCCCGTCGCTCAGCTCGAGTCTCTCCGCTTCAAAGCAAACCAGATCATCGAGTCCATCCAGGCGTTGCAGCGCACCATCGATGCCGGCGGACATCATGCCATGCCTGCCTGGCCCGACATCTTGTCCAAGTACAATATCATCCTCTCACAGACCCATAGCTTCTACTCTTCCCTCAGCTCACCACCATCTGCGACGCACACGCAACAGTCCCAGTCGCAGACAAAGAGCCCATACGAGAACATAGCCCTCCATCCAAGTGTCGCCATGACAGACCACCAGCTCGACAACGACCTCATACCACTCCTGCGCAACCAGCAGACGACGGACGTGCTTCACATGGAAAACGCGACCGTTCGTCGTCTCGCCGAATGTATGGTCACCCGTGGCGCGGTCGCTACCGGCAGTTTGGAGGGCCAGACCAATCAACTCGCGCCTGGCTTCGGAACAGGTCTGAGACAGAGAGTGACGTTCGACGATGTCCTTCGTGAATGCGCGGAGATACGAGATGCACACGATCACCGTGTCGAGCGTGCAGTCCGTGCCGTACTCATGCTAAAGGACAAGTTTGACTGGAAACAGCGTGTCGAGGTCGAAGAGCCAGAGCCGGAAGAACTCGAGTGGGATCCGCGTGTGCGCCAGCATAACGCCCATATGGAACACCAAGATGTTCCCGAGATCGTAGATGCCGAGGGTCAGAGTAGTGACGAGGAGGAAGTCGTGGAGGGCGAACTCGCAGGCGACGATGGTCAAACACCCGCGGCGACCCCTGCCGACGTCGAGATGACACCTGTCGAAAGTCATAACTGAAGCTCCTTGAATGGTACAGCACTAAATATACACTACAAATCGACACTCTAATAACATGGCGCGTTCTTCAGGATTTCTACGCATTCGGGCAAGATGCTCCTGGCCCATCGTATTGCTTCCCTTTCAGGTGCTCGTGTCGTTTTCTCCCCTTCTCCTTGCGACATCTCCTCAGCCAAGACCAACAAAGCAATGTACACGGTATACCATGTCCGCTTTGTCTTGTGTCGTGGAAACACAATCAGCGCACCATCTTCCTCACCGCCAAAGTACCCTTCACTTATCGCTGTGGTTGGCCCTGGCGGCAAGAACAAAGCCTCCATCAGTGGATCTCCCCAGAGCGCACGCCCAAATGTCGGTAGTATATATGCGATGTCTGCTGTGTCTTCATCGGATGTTGTACCATCACCACCTTGTTTTATGTCTTGCCTCGAAATCAAGGACACGATAACATCCTCTTCATTTCCTGTTACCCATACGAGTCTTGGCATCTCCACATCATCGAAGAGAAACGACCCGATCGCGCGGCATAGGGAGCGTCGCAGTTCGTCGACATCAATGTCCACCATGCAGCCAGACGGAGCAGTCTTGCGAGCCTCCGCGTTGCCACACACTTGTTCAAGGAGTTCCTCCAAATGCAACACGAAAGTGTCTTGCCAGCTGTACGGCGTCATGTCTTCCCCGTCTCCTTCCCCGTCCTCGCCGGTTTGGCCCGCAGCGAATAAAGTGGCGAATGAGGGTACGGATGGAGGGTCTGGCGTAGGCTTGTCCATCGGTATGCCAAACCAGTCGTTTGTGATTCCGTGGAGCGCACAGAGGTATGTACCTAGTCTTAATTCGACGCGAGCGAGCTGTTTAGGCGAGAGTTGGTGGCGGACGGACGCCAATGACGTTGGCGGGTGAGTCGGAGACGAACCGGTAACGCGAAGCAATAACCAGCCAAAGTGCCATTTTCCCTCGCCGCCCGACACATCGTGTGCTACGGGTCGTGGGACCGGCACTGCGGTGTTGTCGAGAATCTTGGAGAGGAGGATGGAAAGAACAGGGAATGTGATCGGCCCGGGATGCGTCGCACTCCCTCGTTGTGGATGGCTGGGAGGGAGTGGAGAGATCAAGAGGAGATAGGCTCTGTCAGACTCGGACAGAGCGATGTGGTATGATTTCCTAGACGCCGTGTAGCTGTTGCGACGATCGCGTGAGCGTGAGCTCATGGCAAATACGATTCGACTGATCGTGAATGCACACCTGTAGCTGGTGCTCTTGATCTCGGAAAATGATGCAACGTGGATGTTTCGGTTCCCGTCATTACTGTTGATGATGTCGTGCACTTGCTCTAGGGTGACTTGCATGTGGATGCTTGACATGAGCAAGCCAGTTATAAGCTCCGATGATTAGATCCTATTGGGTTGGATTGGTGAAGATAAGATGCTTTATATAAGGATCTGTGTAGAAATGTGCCCAACGGCTTGGTCCAACACGTCATCTACAGATCACATCTACGACGGGCTCATGCGATATAAAGCGCCGTGGCACGCATTGAATACTGAAAGATACCCCTCTATAGAATGAGAGCCCGAAATCTAAGCAGTCCATAATCTGTTTACTAGTACATTTGATCGTCCATCTGACATCCGATAACAACGTGGTCGTCCGAAATCCAAACATAACAGGATAGGATGGAAGAGAAGAAAAATGTCTGGGAAACAAGCCCTTGCGGATCAGCAACTATGACCAGCAGCACTCACTCGTCACGGTACACTGGCAGTTCCACTAGTCGCAACCGACGTGCGCTCGTTACTTTGCGTCGTTGAAAACAAGAGTTCGATCGTCGTCAAAGTCATTCGTTGGGGCATAGACGAAGCTTGGGTAAGGTTTTTGTTTTCGACAGTCGTGCCCTCTTCGGTCATATCGTCGGACATCCTGTGCTTCTGGCACCTTAGCACGCGATAGAGGTAGGTGACGACGACGAGTAGATTGCAAACTATCAAGCATATGGCGAGCTGGCGAACGTCAACCTCTTAGACTAGTCAACATGAGAGAAGAAGAACTCCAAGTACAGTACCTGCAAATTGGTGACGACAACATACCACCTCGGTAGCGCTGGAACGACGTCGCATGCCGCGAAAAGAAGAAAGCATGTTATCGACACCATTATGGTGGAAGAGAATAATAGGCGGAGAAGTCGAAGGTGGTTTTGGGGTAGGGTCACTCTACGGAGCACGTATAAAGGAAAGACGATAGCAACGATGTCGGCAACGAAGCCCGCTGCGAATCGTGCTGAGTGCGATGGTATGAAATGATGAAGCGAACTTACCTGCCAACTCAGAGATGCTAAAAGTACGAATTAGGGAGCAACGAAAGTGGGGACTCGAGGAAGTCGATTGGAGATCGTGGTATGCATGGATGCAGAGGACTGCCTTTTGCACTATAAGCGCCAAACATGTGAGAAGAAAGAAAGAAATGATCCAGAGTCCGTATATATGGAGACGTTCTCTGGTCGGTATTATTCGAACGATCGAGAAAATTATGCTGATACGAACTGCCCTGTGGGATCTGGACTTAGTTATACCGAGGCATTAGTCCAGGGGTAACGCACCACATAAGACATGTAAACGTAAATATGTATATCCACATCAAGGTCATCGACGATTGACCTACACCTATAAGCACGTCCATTTTAGTTTGGTAACACAAGGGAAAGCTGAGTGCTCACCCAATTTATTGAGGTAGACCCAATCACTTATGACGTTCACCGTCCCGCAGACAAACGCCACTGTCGCCCAGATATCCTCCCAACCCACTCGCTGCATTCTAATGCGTATCCACAACCTGAAGATAAAAACGAGCAGGACAAGGCTAGCGAGAACGCCACTAGCGACTGGATGGAGTGAGCATAGTGTACGATTGGTTCAGAGATGAAGTCATACCCATCGACTGTGCGACAGGGTCGTTCATTGTCCTTTCGACGGGCGAACTGCGCTGGGATCAGAGGTGAGGTGGCTGGATAGCAGCAGGGTCGAGACTCATGAAGCGTTTTGAAATTTTGAAACTTGACTATATCATGGCACCGCTGTTGGCAACGTGATGAATATTAATGGGGAAACGACATCCGACATACAGCTCACCTGAGATGGGGTAGGTTGGTGCTCCGTGGTGATCGGCACCGAGGCTCCACCATTTTTCCGGTGACGTTCTCTGTGCCTGGAACAAATAAGTAGCAGAGGTTTTGCACCAAGCTAGCTAATTAAGCCCAAGAGCCTCCCAAAGTACTAAACATTGATCAAAACAACATACAAGGACCGAAGCAACTTGACAGCGTGGACACACCCATGACAGACGTACTCGCTCCGAAGTGAACCTTTTTCAGTGAACCCGGATAAAACAACAACTCCCGAACCACGGTTTGGAAGCTGGGGTACACATGCTCTCCGACGCGATACAAGTGGTCATTGACTGGCTTCTAAGCTATACGTATTCTTTTCCAGCTGAATAGAATGAACGAGTGCCTCCTCAATGAAGAGTGTGTGCGTACTTCGACCTCCAATTCTTTTCGTACTCTGTACTCCTCGTCTGCTTTGATGATCAGGTGGTACTCGTCCAAGTCTTCTATTATAAACGGATCTTTCTCGTTCATCGAGTGAAGTATTTGTTTCACAGCGGAGTCGCTAACGCCGTGAAGGACGGTCAGGACTGTTCTAAGCCGCTTATCTCGTCTTCGACACTCACCACGTGAGAAGGATACCTTGTGCCCTCCGGTAGTTTGCTTCATATCCGGGCGAGACTCAGATGTGTGCGCACCTTTGATAGCCCTCATGTTCTTGTGCTCTTTTGCCTCGATGTCTCTCGTGTTCCTTGCTTGGTCGAGTGTGAAAGTAATGACTGAAGTTCCCGGGATGATGAGAAATGCACAAGAGTTTCACAGCGTTTCCGTGGATCCGAGCCCCGAATGTGGGTGCAGTTAGTAAGGTTAGGCACCAACAATCAATTTATCATATCACCGGTCACCGATGGTCCTGTGGGTATTGACTCGACACCGAGTTTCCTCTCCTTCTGTCTCCCATCGTCTTTTCGCTGCTAACAAGACACCCCTACGACACCTTGGTCAAGTCCTGTACGTACGAAAGCATCACTACTAATACCACATCCTACTCTCTTGCTTTCCAACACTATATTCGGAACCTGAAATATGACTTTTCTTGAAGGAAGCCCACTGTCCCTCGACCAGCGCCTGTTCCTCTCACACCTGAGTCCATACCTCCTAGTAAGTTCCTCAGTCCCGAAGTACCAGACTCCGAAGCTTGGTTTATTTTTAGTCGTCATGTCTCAACTATCAGTTGTTGAGCAGTCTAAACGGCTCGCTGCCTACACTGCGGTGGACAAGCACATCCTTCCTCACCACAAGGTACCGCGGCATGATTCCCGCCACGACCATCCAAGATGTACTGACGCCCCCCTGAGATCATCGGGATAGGTTCAGGTGTGCGCTTACCTCACCACCTCGCCGCGCACTCACGCGTCGTCATATCCAGGTTCTACCGTGCCGTATGTCGTCGAGCGCATCGTGCAGCAAGGTGCCGAATTGAACAAGGACCGCATCTTCATCCCTACTGGGTTTCAGTCAAAGGAACTCATCATTTCGGCTCGCCTTAACCTCGGCGACGTGGACCAATTCCTAACGATCGATGTGACCATAGATGGTGCTGACGAGTTCGTTGTCCCCATTGCCCTTCATAGCAGGCTTACGTATTATGCATCGCCTGTGTAGGGTTGACCCTCAGCTTAACTGTATCAAGGGTGGAGGTGCATGTCATTTGCGAGAGAAAGTCCTCGCGGAGGCCGCCGGAACGTGTGTTCGTCACGTTTTCTGATTGTTCTGGTCCCTCATCTTCGTTGGAGTTTTATCGTCGTGGCCGACTACAGGAAGAATAGCGAGTATCTTGGCAAGAACGTGCGTTGGCTCTCCTCGGACCTCTTATTCACACATGATCCTCTATTCCCCTTTTCGATCATCATCTAGTTTACTCAGGGCGTACCGATTGAGGTTGTCCCTTTCGCGTATGCCAAAGTCCTTCAGGATCTGCGTCAGACCCTTGGCTCACCCAACGCATCGCTTCGTATGGCGAAGGCAAAGGCAGGGCCTGTCGTCACCGACAATGGTAACTTTGTCATTGACGCCCCATTTTCGAGCGACTTGATAAAGCATCCCGCCTCGGTGCGTCGGGTTCATCCTTTGCATTCATCTTTCTGGCCTAGTCTGACGTGCAACCCATGTACCCCCCTTCCCGGAGCAGCTGTTGGGCAAGATAAAGTTGCTGACGGGTGTTGTGGAGGTTGGTCTATTCTGCAATATTGCAAAGGCGGCCTACTTTGGTAACCAGGTACTATTCTCATTCCCATTACCTTCAAGTTTTTTTTAAACTAATGCCGTTCACAGGACGGCAGTGTGACAGTAAAGAGGGCGAAGGATACCGAAGTGATTGAGGAACGTATAGCTCCTTGAACATCTTGACGTTCTGGACGTTGCGATGCACTGATTTAGAGGACGAGGGTGATGTGGAAGAGCGACCGGCAAGTCTATAGATCTCCTGTTGAATCATGTACACTTTGTATTCATTGATGGTGTTTTTATTTCTGCCTAACTGATATCGATATGGCTCAGCGTGTCTCGGGCACTGCCACTGGTATACCTCCCAACTTCAAGATGTCCTTCGTAACGGCAAACTGCCTTCGCGGGGAAGATTACATGAGCCGTCGCTGTTCGTGAATGCACCCAGCTGCTAGGGAATGCTGGTAACGAAGGGTATCAACTCTCTTTCCGAATTTCCCTATTAGAACCGTGCACCTGCTGCGCGGTCATATTGTTGGTCCAATTTGTCTATCGTTACAGCCGCAACAGGGCTCCGTTTTGCTATTTCAATCACCGTATTGTTCGTTTCACCTCGCTCAGCATATCTGAATCATCGATGTCGAAGCCGGCCAAGATGGACACGATCATGATAGGGTAGTTAGGCCCAGCAGCCGTGAGTCCAACTATCTCCTTCGAATTGAGCATGACACCGCCAACCTCCGGAAAATACCAGATGTACTGCGCCAATTTAACGAGACATTTCCAAACCCTCAATCACCTAGTGGACAAAGCTATTACAAGAGTCTTGGTGAATACTCCCATGCACACTTTTATGGTGCAGCCCTGTGACGGGCACTCGAAGACTTCTCTAGTTCCGTGGCACGTATCGCAATGCTAATACACAATTAATGAAGTGAATCCGTGCGTACAAGAGAAGGGAGGGCCCTGAAGCCCCTAGAGAAGAACATTGATGCAGCAATTTTCCTGTGTCCAAGGGGCATACGCGTCAGGCGCTCACCGCTGCCAGTAAGTCGACCAACCCGTCCGCTCGCACAGACGTCCCATGAAAATCCATGTGCCATCAGTACGAGGTTGACTCTGCTGTTCCGAGGGCTCTATTATTGCAACGGTCTACGATTCTCCCCCTTTGATGTGGGGAGCAAACAAACTCCGGGAAGACCCCAGCGTGCGGTGTCGTGCCGAGTATCATAATGATGACATGGAGAATGTAAGTGACATGCTTTATTCTTCTGCTAGCAAGCGCAGATTGAGGTGGCCTTGGGTACGGCGTCACGTCTTGCTCCGACCCATGAAGGGGTAACCACTGACTGACCAAAGGTTGTTTCGAAAATATTAATGGGAGTAGATGGAATGCTCGGCCGACGTATGGTTGTACATCAGTACCCGCTCTGATGCAGCAACAGGAAACCTGCCCGGCCCAATATATATGAACTGTGCGGAGATCACAGAAGTAAGTCATGCTCGTCTGGTTCCGTTCCCTTATTATTTTGGCGAGCCATTCGCAAACTTGCGAAAATAAAGGCAAAAATGGATTCGGGATGCATGATCATATGTGGCATCACACTGGTGAGCTGTGGACCATGGTTCCGAAACAATGAAAGCTCCGCATGACTGAGATGCCTGGTGAGCGAGTAAGGTATCTATCCGCATTCTAATCCACACTGTATTCACCCGAGTGATCCTCCAGAGATTCCTTCCCTTGGCTTTGCGGGACGATCCACTCTGAACAACCTGGTCACCATTCCCCTTGCGTGTTTTATCGAGGGTGTTTGTTTACTGCATGGACCCTTGAACGGCTTTTACCCGTTCCTTCAGTGAAGACGCCGCGGTCTCGACAGCGTGTCTGTCGCACTGGCATGGGCAGAATATCGCATGGACAATGGAATTCGGAAACGCACACTGGTCAACGCCAGAGTACTTGCCCACGCAAATCCACTGCGTTGCCCGTGGGGCATCGATTTCTGGAAATGCCACCATTGCAGTCTTCCTTTGCAGTATCTCAAGTTCAACCGTCCTGAAAATGATCCATGATAATGGTCCAGGCGACTGCGCTGGACCCACAATAAAGTCAAACACACATGTAGTAGTTCAATCACAAAGAGCGAGACATGCATGCCCAGAGCCCGGATCAATAAATTAGCAAGTCTTCTTATTTCGCCTAATTGAACTTGATTGAACTTGAAACGTCTGGGGCACATCGCCGTCGCCATGAGTCAATATTAGCTCCTTAAGTTTATATACGGCGCTCATAGGTGGAAATGGGACTTTTGCCAATTTACTGATTGCCAGTGAGTCAGTGGATTCAGGGACTCAGTCGCCTGGGAAGGAATACACACGGTGCTGTTTGCCTGACCATTGTCATTGAAGCAAACAACAATGGAGCTCAAGAAGCCAAGGGGCATTGGCCGAGGCGTTGGCGGGGGCGAGGATGAGGATGAGGACTGGGAACGGGGCACGGCTCCCACTGGCCCATCTGACATTTGTACCTAGTATTTTGTAATGTCCTACATACTAGTAGCCGCAACCCAATGGACACAATGATCACCCATGGAGACCATATAGGATGAGCTGAGACACGTGAGGCTTATCAGATAACGGCGAGGCTGGGAAAACCCTTAGCTGCCATTACTGTCCCTTAAGTAAGTACATGTAGGTGTAGTCACCCTTGAGGCCACGATAGTCTCGAACCAAACGTTCTAGTAAGCCTTTGCAATTCGGGTCACATTCGTGACCTTCCGCTTCCTAGAACGTCTGGAGACATTTGATAGGCGACGAGGGCATCGAGTCACACCTGTCGTCCCGATTTGTATTTAGAACCTATTATGGTACTGTCACGGTCACTCATCCTGCCAATTTTTTGTTAAGTCTAACTCGGGTGAAGTCCCTGTCCGTATAACCCACTTATCCAACCTACATGTACACTCGAGCTAATGTCCACTGTCCTTACTGAATCATACTCTCATTATGAAGAAAAGAAAAGGTCGTATGACAACCTCACACCAATCTCGCAAGACTGCTCAGCAGCAGTCATCCTACTCCTCTGAGGAAACATGGCAGACACTCATCAATGTTTGTCTCGAAAGGTGTGCCAATTGAGCACCATATCCATGGCAATTGGATGCAGCCGAGGCATTCATCCTTGGGCTTGACTGTACTGTTCTAGCCGGCACTGGTTCTGGAAAAACTCTACCTTTCCTTATGCCAGCCATGCTTCGCCACAATGGAATACTCATAGTTCTCTCACCACTGAACTCACTTGAAGAGGACCAAGTAAGACGTCCATGTATGTGGTCCCAGTCTGAGACTTACTGTACATAGGTTGCACGATGTCTGAAAATGGGACTCACTGCCGTGGCTTTCAATCATAAAACTGATTGCGAGACTCTTCGACAGGTAGTGTTGTCTTCTACAAACCTCACGACAAGGTCTTATGGTCCACCCACATCCAGGAGCTTAAACGACATAATCCCTGTAGCTCTGACCCGATTACGGATGTGACACAGTCAAACGCAAATCGTTCGACGACGTGACTGGCACCCTCAGCACGAGCACTCGTACTTCCGGGAGATCGTGGTGGTTTGTGCCAACGTGCAAGAATAGAAGGAAGCTCCTCGCTGACCATCAGCGACGTCCGTTCGTAGTTGATCTTCCTGTTTTCAATGCAAGCCTGATTCCCCCAACTGAGTAGATCGAGGAATATCGGGAGATTGAGTCCGATGGTATCCAAGTAGTTGAGGACATCGAGTACTTTCTGATGGGCAGTGCCGGGCGTCAGCCGTTCCCGCAGCGAGCACGTTCGTGCAATTTGAATCGGCGGATTTGTAGGTTCGCCGTGCACGGAATCTGAGTTGAACAAGAGGTCGGGTGCGGCACGGACTGATGAGAAGGGACTATAATCGAGGTCTTCATCATCTGAACTGTAGTCAGGGTGGGTATCTTGCATGCTAGGAGAGACTGATTGAACTGAATGTAGATCGCAGTGAGTAGAGGTGTCGTTTGCCTGTCGGGCCCGGCGCGTTTGGCTATCAATTATTTATTGAATTATTATCCACATGTCAAAAGAATTCGAAATAATCGGCTACAGTGACAGGTGTGACTCGATGCCCTCGTCGCCTATCAAATGTCTCCAGACGTTCTAGGAAGCGGAAGGTCACGAATGTGACCCGAATTGGAAAGGCTTACTAGAACGTTTGGTTCGAGACTAAGGCCACGACATCGGGTGGGAACTTCACAGCATGATTTACTCTCAGAGGTGTTCGGTCACCCCCCTTGAGTTGGAGACTGGCGTGCAACACAATGCATTGCCCTGATAGACGGATGCGGCGCACGCGCAGTTCCATGGTAAGCGTGGAGCTCACCGCCAGGCTGGGTCCCTGAATGGCTTAAGGCTCATACACTGGAATAGTGCTATTAGCACGCAGTACTGGCCTGAGGCGGGTTAGCCGCGACTCGCGACCCTCATATCACAAAGCTGTGGCTCTACTGTGAGGTCGGAGACAGGTCACAGAGCCTACAACGATATTAATGGAATGAGGATGTGCAGGTGAGTCTACTGCGCGGGGTACCAATCGATTTCAGGTTGCATGCAATAATGATGGTGGTGTACCCGAGGTTACGGTTATATCGATGTCCTCATTCCAGGTAATCTGTAAATGCGAACTCAAAGAGGTAAAGGATAGACTCTCCTTTCTTACTACGAACTCCAAGCAGTTCGGCCCTTCATCTGGTGTTGGGACTTCGGCAGAGACCTTGTTTACAAAGTGAGCGTGCAAAGGATTCCTCTGGAAGCTGTGCTATTGGATCAGGTATTGTTATGGTAATAAATTACCACAGTCGCGAATTTTTTGTCCATCACAGCCACAATTCTCCCCCAGTGACCTTGTACTAGTAAACAAGGTGATCATAGGATAATTGAGGGAGATAAAAGCGCTTGAATTTTCGGCGCAGTATGCTTGATCACATCGGTTTGCTATCTACCTTTACCTTTTTTTTTTTCGATTCAAGCCCCATAAAGACAGATCTTTGTATTATCCTGTGCCACGACCCTGTCCTTGGGTTCGCACCATCTGTACGCAAAAGCTGTCTTAGTACCCCACGCAGCCAGACCCTCCGAGATCGTCGCCGACTCGCAACGCAGCCCCGGGAACTTTCCGGTCGATTGTTTGATCGAGCAGCCCCGACACAGTTCCTGGGCGTACAACCTGCCTTTCCCGGATATCGATATCAAGCTTGACGGCCATCTAGTGTTATGTGATGGGGCTCATTGTTCTGCAATGCCATGGCCCCCATCCGCAACATTACAAACCATCTACTGTGGCTGGTCTGATTGGTTCTGCCAAGATTAGCCGAAGTATGTATCATGCCGCCGCATCAGCTTCTTTTTTTTTCTTTTTCCATGCCCTGTGTGTGGCGCCTGTGTCAACATGCATGTTGGGGTGAGTGAGTGAGTGATGTAATGGACATTGTCCCTGGGTGCCCTGCGATACAGTGGAGTGGTGGTGTAATCTTCTGTAATTGTGCTGTAGTAATTTTCATGACGATCGTGGGAATCTGTGTCCGATCGGACTCAGCATCACGACTGCTGCAATGTCTGCACCGACTTTGACTCAGCCAACGTACATGGTATGTAACTTTCAATGCTGCGGTCCGCAGCAAGCTTCTGGTTGTCGATGAACTCGGCCGAACGTACGGTTCTACACCATATTGACATTTCGACCTCGAATGGGACAATCTGGATCTAGGTCCCGCTTCCCTGGCCTCGGTCGATGGAACGATCAACTGATGAGGGTATCACATCCATCTCATGATAGATTCGTCGACTGGTTGACTAATCGACGCCCGCTTTCCAACGCGACAACCGAAACGACCCCATGATGCAGCCTTTCGTCAGCGGCAGGGGAGACTCCACATCATGACATGTAAGGGCTGTGACGGATTTCATTTCCTTCAGCTTGGGTGATAGCGCTGCGGGCACACCATAGCGACTTAGATTCCTATAAAAGGTCACCCAGATTGTCTATCTTTTTGCGTCGCCTAACAGACTCCGCCATCTACCTTTTCTTCCTCCCCTGGTTATTCCAGGCGTCGTCGATCTTTTGTTTCAAAGGCTGCTGGAGTCTTCAAAACCGACTCTACTACTACCCATTCATTGGTGCTCTTTAAGCCCCTTCGGCCTTCTCCTTTTCAGACACTCACCGGTAACAACGATTCCAGCAATGATGCAGTTCAAAGAACGCGCCTCTTCTTCAACTTTTATACCTTCCGTTCCCAGCGACACCTTGGTGTATACCTTGGACATCTTCGTCCTCACCATTATCCTCTTCTTTTTCTTGTTCAATGTTCCTCGTGCGTTGGTGTACATTGTAAACAATCGTTCCGAAGCATTCCAGGGTTATCTCCTGCGCTCCGCCACGCAATTCAGGATGTATCGGTCCCATTCAGGAAAGACGCCGCAATCCAAAGAGAAAGGGCCGCTGGAAGATACCATCTCCACTCCTGAATCGGATGCGACGCCAAAACAACCCTGGCACCTTTCTATGTATTTCGAACTCAGGAATTCCGCAACAAGTCTCATGCAATATCGCGTCCTGGGGAATTACACTGTTGTACATGTCCTCTTGATGGCATTATATACTGCCGCAGTCTTTTACGCCGCATTTTATGAATCAAACCCATTCACTAGCCCCCATCGCGCTGGGTGGGTCGTTGCGTCTCAAATCCCCTTTGTGTATGCCTTCGCTACGAAGAACAACGTAATTGGGTTGCTCGTCGGTGTTGGGTATGAGAAGGTTCGTAATCAATTCAATTCAAACCTACGGCGTTTGGGCTAACATTCCACCCAGCTTAATTTTCTTCATCGTCATGTCGGACGCTTGATGGTGATTGGGGCAAATGTTCATGCCATCGGCTTTAGTACGTCGTTACTTCTAACCACCCACGCGGGCAAACTTCATCTCAGATCGGTCTTGTGTCTTTCACAGTATACGAATGGAGTCTTGCGGGCGACATCTCTCAGAAGATTGCCGAGCCGTTTGCTCGCTGGGGCATCGTCGCTCTGGTCTGTTTCGATCTCCTTGGTTTCTTCTCGATACAGTGGGTCCGCACGAAATACTACAACCTCTTCTTCGGAACGCACGTCGTGGGATTGATTGTAGCGTTGGTCGCCGTGGGTGGTCCATACCCGCCTCCACTTGCACAACTGACTGCCCCGTACCGTAGGTGTGTTTCCACCAACCGGTTTGTGTCCCATTTGTTATCGCGGGTTCCGCTTGCTATGGACTCGACCATATTATCCGTGCCATCAAAACCCGTTTTACCACTGCCACCGTCCGAACAATCCCAGAGATGGGACTCACTCGGGTGGACATTCCTTCCCTGAGCACTGGTTGGCGTCCTGGCCAACATGTTCGTCTGCGTGTCCTTTCTACCGCCATGGGTCTTTGGGGGATGACAGAGGTACATCCATTCACTATTTCGAGCGCAAGCAACACGGAGGAAGGCTTGGTATTAATGTGTAAAACGACTGGAAATTGGACGAGGAAACTGTACGAGATGGCACAGACAACTGGATCTGATGAGCAAGGTCAGCAGCCTGGGAGGAGGGTGAAAGTGATGATCGAAGGACCATATGGTATGTCCCTGAATCGTGGGCCATATCGTTGAATCTAAGCTGGATTTGATAGGCGGCTTCGGTGATATCACGATGAAGAATTACTCGGGGGCAATGTTCGTAGTTGGAGGTAGTGGTGTGACGCTTGCGTTGTCTGCGGTTCAAGATCTGGTGCTGGCCGGTGACAGAAGCAGGACTCGAGTCATCGAGGTCATCTGGAGCATTACTGACCCAGGTTTGTCTTTCGTCCACCTTTGATTCTGCCTTTAACAAGCTGAGCTGCTCCTCCAGCTGCCTTGGAACATTTTATCCCTCTCTTTGTTACACTCATGTCTCAAAGCAGTCCCGCTAGACTTCGCGTCTCAGTATTCTATACTCGTGCTACTACCTCTTCATTCGAAGGACTGGAACTCCCACTAGGCATCACCCTCACTCCCGGGCGTCCGAAGATCGGGGAGCTACTGGACGTATTTGTCGGGTCCACGACGAGCAAAGGGAGTGCTGCACACGGTGCCTTTATTGCTGTTTGCGGGCCCGTCGGTCTTTCCAGGGACGTGGCTCACGCAGTGAGGGCTTATGATGTGAACTCGAAAAGAGCCGTTGGTGGGATCCAGTTCCACGAGGAGTGCGTAATCCTCCGCCAACAATGAAATCTAGACTGACGCACGAATCTTTGTGTTTTCTAGAGTCTTTGGATGGTAACTGTTTTTTGGGACTGATTCGTGGACTCTCGTCCCAGAAAGTACTCTTTCTTTGCCTGTTCTGTTTAGAATCCGTGCATTCATTTGCGGTGTGCACGGACAAGTCGACGCATTATAGAATGATATGTAAGCTATACCCTCACCTTTACTCGTCATACCTACGTTCCTCGTTCGTCAATGGCAGGATCCTCTGACCGATGACGCGCAGGCTTCTTCAGACACATATATAGCATAGGACACTCATCCTGTACCTTTATATCTTTTTTCCCATCTTTTGTCACCAATAGATTGGCCTTGATGCAGAAGCGAGGTGTAATATCACCGCAAGGTGGGAACGCTCACACGGAAGCAGAACGTGGGTGAGTGGTTGCGACGATCGGGGATGGGTCATATCATCGCTTGTACGTGGTTTGGATCACAGACAAGAGGACCAGCCCGCTAGAACACAGTATACGGGAACGACTTTAGACACCGATCGGTTTGGATAAACAAGGTAGGGGCAATCATCTTGATTCTCGCATCACGATTTGCCTAGAGGACCGATGGCGTACAGGATAGTCAGTACAGCAGACCTTTCATGTTGTACTCAGGAGACCTTTGTCGGCCGTCAATGGCATTTCGAATACGTACTTGAGCTTTGCGAACGCATGCAAGCGGGGCCTGAGTCCCCTCGTCACACGCACGGAACAAGTAGAGACATGCGGCCGACACGTTCGCCCGCTTTCTGTGGTGATCGGGGCCGCCCCAGCTGTAAACTGGCGACCGTGGCGGCGCTTTTTCTCGAGGGAAGGAGATGGATATCGCAAGCGCTGCCGCGGCGCCTGTCGTTCTGTATACGAGAACAAACAAGGTAGGGGAAATTCTTTCGATTTGCCTAGGCGACCAGTCCACATTCCCGCTCACTCGTCCCAAACCGTCACGGTGACGGTTCATTTCGTACCCTAATGACGGCGTACAGGCAGCGCTTTCATGTGCCAGTGGGTACCCACCCCGGATGTGTCACGGCAAGGACTCGGAGAACCTTTGTCGGCCGTCGATGGCGCGTCAACTACGTACGCCGCCGCGCTTTGCAAGCGGGATCTCTACGACGCGGACGCCCTCGTCACCCGCATCGAACACGAGTGGACATTCAAGTGCGGCCGCCCGCTGTCTGTGGTGTACGGAACTACGTGTGACGACCGTGGCGGAGCTTGGGAGGGAGATGGATAGCATGAACTCGAGCGCTGCCGCGGCGCCGGACCCGCCTGTCGTCCGCCCCATGCGAGTGAACCTACGGAGGCAACCGGGGCACGGGTCGAAGACGGTCCTCGACGGATCGGCACGATACCCGATGAATCGTGGCGACACCTTGACGCTCTCCGCGTCAAACGCTGTAGGACCGGGCAAGAACCGTTTCTGCACGCGTTGAAAGACGTCGAAAGCCTAGTCGTCGCGACGAACAGTCAATGGTCTTTATATGAATCTATAACCCGAATGTCTGCGATCGAACTGGTCTACTGTTGGTTGGGTGATTGGTTTTTTCCCCCACAGCGCCTGCATCGCGATCGGTTCGAAGTGATACGAATGACCGAGGTTTCGATCTCGAAAAGATGAAACACACGTATTAGATGTAAATATTGATAGTCAAGGCCCTCCGGGCATCACCTGGCCCCAGCGTTTTTTTTTCGTTCCCACTAAAGCGAACAATTCTCAATTAGTGGTTGCGGGCCGAGTCAACGTTACTGATGTTTGTACAAGTACAGAAATATATCGACTTTTCGTTAGATACCATCGTCGTCGTGGCTTTCCGTCTCGCTCGCGCAAACGATTTTGTGAAGCAACAAGAAACATTTCAATTCAAACTTCCCTCGCCACGAGTTCCACACACAACTTGTGGGATTAACCCGCGGAGGTAAAAATTTGTTCTGAAGACAAGAAAGGTCAATTGAGCTTGCTTCGACCTCACGAAGATGGTCGTTCTTCTTTGGACGGCGCTCGTGAGCCGTGACCAGTGGTGATGGAGATGGAGACGAGCGGCGACAGAGCGAGGGTGGGGACGGGCGGCAGCGCGAAGCGCTGTCCGGCTCCACGAACTGTCCTGGGCCAATGGTGAGCTGCTTACCCAGACAATAGTCGTACTACGACGCGTGCAGCGAATGCTACAGGCCCGGGGACTAGGAGGAGGACGACGCAGCATGATCGGTGGGGAATAGCCTCGGCCAGCGATCCTGCCGGTTGAGGACACGATTGGTGGGGACATAGTCCGACGGCAGCAATCGGTCAGAGGTGG